>JASCZW010019546.1:0-13575 GCA_034211315.2 Aedes japonicus
GAAACAGATGTGAAAATTTCATTGCATACATGATTGCTTTGATTGTTCGTTCGGTCCGAAGGCCTACTACTACTTACAATGTGAATGTGATATTGATTTGAGATATATTTTTGCACAATGATGCTCGTGTGCCGTCTAATTTGCTTCGTCCATAAACAAGTTTTAGGGATGGAATAGCACCTCAATTCACCCAGAGAAAATACTTCATCCGTTTTGTTACTTTCTTGAATCACGATAGAAGCTGTGCCACATCCTTAATAGTTCGTTCAAAATGTCTCTAGCGACCTTTCCATCAAAGAACAACTCAACATGTGTGTCACTCACCTCTTCGATATTATGCTGTCTTGTCAGAGGTACATGTACTGCATTTCACCATCCTTATAATTATACCCTCGATAAAAAAATCAAAACATTGATAAAAACCTTGAATTTTGTATCTGTTGTCATTCCAGTACCGAAGGTTAATGAAATATCAGCTAGCATAATTACCTCCCCTGAACTTGGAGAAACCTAGACAAAGGGGAAAGCTCTATCCAACCACCCTATTTTCCACTGCTTGGAGCATTACGAGCACAGGTAACAAGTCGTCAACAAATTTTATTATAAAGGCAAAGCATGAACCGAATAATGCTCCCTTGATGGAAACGATCTGCTTACAAATAGAAACAATGATGACCATGAGGCAAACGAACCTTGCAGGTCGGGCGAACGTGCCGGGGCCATTGCAATTTGCGAGCATTTCATGCTCATGGGTATTTCTCATTTGGTCCCTTGGATCCAACATCTCACAGAGTCTTTCAGGAAAAGGAAAAGGCTTTTGTGTGCAAGTTTGAGTTGTTGTGTTCCTTTTAGGCGGCACAAATGCGAACCCCATTATACACTAACCCACCTTTTAAAGGCTGAAGTCGAACGGCTTATGGCATCACTTTTGCCTGAACGATGACCTAAGAAGCATCGGGCTGGAAGAGTCTAAGATGTTTCGAAAGGGAACACTCTTTCTCGGATTGCTAAACGTGATGATGATAGGCCTTCTCACCCCCGGCGGACCACTCACATGCTTCAGAATTGCAATGCTCGGTCCGGTCCGAATCCGATGAGAATCATTCTCGGTGATGGGAAGTGAATCGTTTCTGTTTGCGTAATTATTTTCAATTACTGTGATCCTTTTGTTCATGTCCAGGCCGATCTTGAGACCAGCTGGTGGAAGAATCTTATTTTGCACCCTGGAGGAAAATTCCTTAGCTTATGGGATGTTAATGTGGAGAGAATGTTCATTTATTGCATCGGACCTAGGCTGGAAAAGCTTTCTCGATGCTGCCCCGATAAGATAATGGAAAGTGGTCCTCTGAGGTGCCTGAGGTGGTCAACAACTGGATATTTGCATTGGGTTTCCTATTAAGAAAATATCATACGGATCTGTTTTGTTTTCCGGTGGGCTGCAAATGAGTGGTGAAACTTGTTTGTCAAACACCATTACCGGTGATAGCATTTTCCATTTAAATCAAACAGTGGAGCATTCGATTACTTATCATTCCAGGATGATAATCTATTGTGATCACCAGGTTTCCGTTCGACAGAGCTAACAACATGCCCAGTGAGCAACTTTGCCATAATGCAGACACAGCTATAATTTTGCTTCCATTCGTGTGTCGTCACAGCTGGTTTCGCGAATACATTGCAGTAGAGCAGCGAAAACTTTTGCGAATCCACCTGTGAAGTGTCGTTTTTTTGGCTGTTTCGTGTTGAATGCGTAGAAAATTGATATTCTGCTTGTGCAGTTGTTTTGGTGGAACGATTCGGCCGGGGAATGAAATTTTGCTGCAGTTGCATTTTTATTATGTTTGATGCTTGTAACCGCAGTAATCAACATTGTTTCTGGCAATGGTTCGCGTTTCATGATGTAAAAAAAAAAGTTTTACCATTGTTTGTTGTTACGCTTTTGATTTACGATTTTAGCTGTTCTCAATAAGGAATTTCACTGTTATGCTGAGATTGGCACCGACGATAAGAACTACATTCAACTGGGCCTAAGTATAACAAAAATCAGCTGACAGATATTTTATAAGAGAGAAAGAATGCGTCAAATACACATATAAAGCCTAGATCATTTAAAAACATTGCACTAATATTAGACATATCGGCGCTCCAAGTGGTTGGATATGCAAGTTTTTCACAGTGTTTCGTTGTTTGTAAACAGTTCTACTCGGTCTTTTTTTAACGTAGGACTACGTTTCTCTTTCCATTACCGGGTTTAAATTCAAAGTTTTGAAAAATGAGAGCGTTACGCGAACGCTAATAACTCTCGTTAAACTGACTTCATTTCAACTTCATTCATTTACCATTTGACCAGAAGAACTTACAAAATGTTTGCATTGAAATTTGAAAGATGTTCCATTAGTATAAGTAGTTCAATTTTTTACTTAAAAATGACCTACTTTTGCTCCCATACAAATCTGCACATGAACTGGTTGAACATATGTTTTTCCCTATCCGGGTCTTCAAAAACAGGTAACAAATGGTTCTAATTGTTATTTTTTTTTCTATATCATTTAGTTTAATTCCATGATGAATACAGAAATAGCCACACCCATCAGCTGCTAAATTATGTTGCTTTGTTTCCAGTGTCTGATTTCATAACTAAGGCCCGTCACCTTTTTAAAATTTTGCTTCATGCTTTATTTTCGTGGCTTTCTTCATTCAAGGCTATGCTATCAACGCTAGTTTATAGCACGCAAGATGAACCGAAATGATTTCAGTTTTCGACAATAGCTTTCGGATGGTGCTTCGGTCAGGGTTTTGTCCACCCGCCATACCGCCCGGTTGTGGTATGGGAGACAGTCTTGCAAGACCGGCTCATCGAACAGTTTTCGCTTTCCAAGACTACCCAATGCCATGATCAAATTCCAACCCTCTGAAAACTTGCCATTTGTCCCTTATGAAATCATTTCGGTCCGTCTAACGTGTTATATACTAGCGTTAAATAGCACGGCGCAGAACGATGAGGATCACGAAAGTGCAGTATGGAGAAAAAATCATAAGAAGGGAAGGGTCCAAAGAGAAATCATAGAACTATTTTAACCAACCACTATTTCAATCAACCTATAAATTAGATGATACCATTGTTACTACAAACCAACGCGCTCCTTCGTGAACCTTGCGGTTATATCGCTGATATAACCCACCAATTTTTCACAGTTTAAAACTAAAGTGGTTCCAAGATATTCATTACGCAAGAAAATAAAATAAAAATAATTGTGCACAGCCATCAGCGTCAACTCGGGAGCTGACGAAACTCGTTGGATGTCTCTTGATCGATGATGGAACATATACTAAAGCAGATTCCAAACAAATCTCGGGGCTCAAGTTTTGCAAGCCTCTTGGTTGCAGTAAGGTTCATGGCAGATTCAAGTTTATTTTCGTGGATAAGTTTGCAAAAAAGGATCAAACAATGAAATCAGAAGTGTACAAAAGAGACTGCCTCAACAATCGGATTGTCCGGATCAAGTGCAAGAGGTGAGGAGTCCACTACTGAGCAGTGGTTACCCTTGACGTGAAAAATGCGTTAAATAGCACCAGCTGGGTGACTTTTGTCGACTCGCTCCAACGCCTTCATATTCAGGGTACCTGTACAAGATTCTGGGAAGTTATTTCCAGAATCGCGTGCAGAGTGTACAATAAAGAAGGTAGGCCATAAACTTGTTCAGATCACCGGAGGCGTTCCACAGGGTTCGATCCTGGGTCCGGTACTATGGAAGACGATGAACGATGAGGTACTAAGGTTTGAGTTTCCGAACGGAGTGAAGATCGTCGGGTTTGCAGACAACATCACCCTTGAAGAGGTGGAGCTAACGGCCTCACACTCCATTGGCATTGCGGAGAGATGGATTAGTTCCAGGAAACTGGAGCCAGCTCACCACAAGACGGTTGTTAACAACCGCAAATCGGAGCATCATGCGAAGAGGTCTTTGTGGTACTTGAGGTCATGATCGACGATAAGCTGTCGTTTACCAACCACGTCGATTACGCCTGCATGTAATCCCGCATGAAGTCGAATAGCTCTGCGGTTCTGGGGAGCAAGCGTAGGCTCCTGGCCAGCATCGCCCTGTCTATAATGAGGTACGGTGGGCCGACATGGGCCACCGCCCTGGAGTACTAAGAGCTACCTCGACAATCTCTAACGTACCCACAGGCTAATGTGCCTGAGAGTGATTAGAGTAAATACCGCGTTTTAGCGTGTTTTAGCGGGGAAGATGCCCATCGGAATCATCATGAAAAAGGACATAGAGTGCTTCGAGTAAAGGGGCAAAAGAGGTATTCGCAAGATCACCATCAGAGTCACATCAATGGTCAGGTGGCAGAGGAGTGGAATTAAAAGGTCGGTGGACCTGCCGACTAATTCCGGAAATATGGATGGGTCGATCAGCGACATGGGAAGTTACCTTCCACTTGACACAGATCCTGTCAGGCCATGGCTGCTTCCAGACAGTATTTGCAAAAGTACGGGCACACTTAGCCCTCCGCGTGTCCCGTATGCGCGGAAGGGGGTGAAACTGCAGAACATGTGATCCTTGTATGTCCTCGCTTCAACAACGCGAGGTACGGCATGATGGCCGTGAGCGGTCAGGACACGACCCCGAATACTCTTGTTCAGAGAATGTGTCAAGAACAGGACATCTGAGACGTGGTAAACACGGCGACCTCTCAGATTGTCTTAGAGCTCCAGGACAAATGGTGAAACGACCAGTGACAGAAGAATTAACTACTAAAGCCCAACGCTTTAGGTTAGTAGGATCAACTAACTACTGAGGGGACTAACGCTTGAGGCACGGGTGGCATCCTCATCCTTGCATCTTGAGTTCTTCAGGAGTATGCGTTCAGATTTTCCATACCGTTTAAAAAAAGGCAGAAACATCGGATTGTACCATCTCTTAAGTCCCATGATGGTCCAGTGACGTTTTGGTCAGATCTTGCCTGCTGTCATTATAGTAATCTTCAAGACTGAAGATTCGTCATCAACATCTGGACGTTGATTACTCGGTTAAGTAGTTTGGCGGAATGGTTAAGTTGGTTGTTTTGGCGGAACAAGTCTCAAGTAAGCTTGAAAGATACAATCTTCATATCTTCCTGGTGAAGATTATTAAAAATTATCTGCTATCCCAGGTCATCCTTTTCCCATACTCAAATTCTCCCAGACTTGTTCCGCCTGAGGATTGTAAAATTAACCTAAACAACATAACGGTGGAGTGGTCCAAATCAGCTGTCTATCTTGGCGTTACCATAGACAGCTTATTTTCAGGGAGCAGTTGGACAAGACTATCACAAAGTGTAACGTTCTATTGAAGCTACTCTACCCATTGATCAACAGAAGGTCTACATTATCCCTGAAAAACAAGCTTGCTGTCTACAAGCAAATTATACTTCCAGTCATCGAGTACGGCACGCCAATCTGGGAGAGTTGTGCTAAAATACATTACCTGAAGCTCTGGCGTGTTCAAAATAAGTTACTCAGGATGATCTTGAATACCCTTCTGAGGTCCACCGTCTGGCTGAGATAAAAATGTTTGAAGATCGTTTAGTGAGTCTATCAATCGGTACAGGGCACGCTGCCTGCCATCGGATCACCAGCTCATTCGGAATCTGGTTCCCCACCCCTAGGATTTTCCAATTGTAGTTTTAGTTGTAGATTAGGTAGGTTATCAAATTTTAACAAACAATGCCCCAAGGGCTGAACTGGTGAAAATTAATTAAAACACAAAACACACTTAACGCATAAAACACATCAAACACATAAATCAAAGCTGAAGAGCCCATTGGGCTGAAACACTTAAAAATGTAAAACTAGTATATAAGACAATGAATGAAAAATAAAAAAAACAATTTAGTGGTAGGATAAGTTGTGCCTCGCTGGGAGTATAATTTGGTGTCTACTATCGTAAGGTTGAGGGGCTTGATTTAGCCGGCCCCCGATTCAGTTGATCTCTGGCGATGAAGGGTTGAAACCATCGGAGTAGGATATGGGCGAAACTGGTTGTGTTTTTTGAATTTTTTTTTATTTATTAATGACACTTTACACCAGGGTGCATTCGTGTCTTACAAAATTTTGATTTTATTAAGCTATTTCATGTACATTATTTTCACTACATTTTGGCTTTCTCACACTTATTCTCCATTTTCTGTTCTTCTCCTTTTATTCCTCCGTTGGTTTCTTACTTCTTGCGATTGTTGTACTTTTCTTGTATCTGATATTTTTCCTTTGTTTTTAATATTTCTCCTTCTGCTTATCTTGTTCCGATTATCATCTTCGATTTTTTTTTCCTTCTCACCGTCTTCCGTTCTTTTCTTCGACTTCTTTTCGTCCACTTTGTATGCTTCGCTTCTTTCCTTTTTCGATTGCTTTACGTTTCTCTCATTCAAGTTTTCTTCTTCTATTTCACTTTTTTATTTTGCTTTTTTCCACTACTTTGCTTCTCCGTTGTGCCTCCTTCAAATTTTTCTGCTCTTCATTTTTCCCTCCATCCACTTTTCTTCTTCCGCTTATTTCGTTACGCTTCTCTTCGTCGTTTATTTCTTGTGCTTCTACTCTTCTGTTTCTCTTCTTTGACTTCTTTGCGTATATTTTGTTCGCGTGGCTTTCCTTCTTCTTCGAATGCTTTGCGCTTCACTCATTCTCTATGTCTTCTTCTATTTCTCTTTTTCATTTTGCTTCTTTCCACTGCTCCGTTAAAGGGTGATACGGTCAAAAATTTGGTCGAGGAAAACGCGTGTAAATCGGTGAAATCGTTTATTTAAAAATCAAATTAAATTTCTTTTTCAAGTTCAATTAGTATAAAATTCAGGAAAAATATTCAGTTAGGCTTCCGCTTTTCCAAATCCGAATTGCCGGGCCTTACGCTTGATCCCTGCCATCAGATTTTGTACAGCCACCTTGTCCACCTTCTTCGCCGCAGAAAGCCAGTTTGCCTTGAACTGCTGCTCGTCCTTAGCAGTTTTTGGTCTTCTTTAGGTTCCGCTTGACAATAGCCCAGTATTTCTCAATTGGGCGGAGCTCTGGCGTGTTGGGAGGGTTCTTGTCCTTGGGAACCACCTGCACGTTGTTGGCGGCGCACCACTCCATGGCCTTTTTACCGTAATGGCAAGATGCCAAATCCGGCCAAAACAGTACGGAACAACCGTGTTTCTTCAGAAAGGCAGCAGACGTTTATTCAAACACTCTTTCACGTAAATTTCTTGGTTGACAGTCCCGGAAGCTATGAAAATGCTGCTTTTCAAGCTGCAGGTACAGATGGCTTGCCAAACCAGATATTTCTTTGCGAACTTTGACAGTTTCGTGTGCTTGAAAATATCTGCTACCTTTCCCCTTCCTTTTGCCGTATAAAACTCCTGTCCCGGAAGCTGCTTGTAGTCGGCTTTGACGTAGGTTTCGTCGTCCATTACCACGCAGTCAAACTTCGTCAGCATCGTCGTGTACAGCCTCCGGGATCGCGCTTTGGCCGTCGTATTTTGTTTATCATCGCGATTTGGAGTCACTACCTTCTTGTAAGTCGATAGTCCGGCTCGTTATTGGCTCGATGCACGGTTGTAGACGATACACCCAGCTTATTTGCGGCATCTCGGAGAGATAGGTTAGGGTTTCGCTTGAAACTACCGGCAACTCTCTTTGTCGTCTCAGCGGCTTCCGGTTTTCGATTTCCCCCCGATCCAGACTTCCTGGCTGTCGACAAACGTTCCCCAAACACTTTAATTACATTTGTAACGGTTGATTTGGCAACTTTTAGCGATTTTGCCAACTTTGCGTGCGAGTAGCTCGGATTTTCGCAATGCGCGAGCAAAATTTTGATACGCTGCTCTTCTTGCTTGGACGGCATTTTGACAACTGAAGAGTGAATTCCAAAATCAAAATAGGAGCAACATTCTACACACACACACCTTCAAAATGAGGGGTGTTCAGGTTTTTTAAATGCAAAATTGAAAGAAATACGTCAAGTTGATATTGACCAAATTTTGACCGTATCGCCCTTTAGAAGAGAAAAATGAGTTTTGGGATCTTTTTCTAATTAGAATGCTCAGCGTTCGTCTCGACGTCACAACTCGTCGCGATTGGGAGGAATAAAGAATGTGCACACCAAAAAGTAGTCAACGGGATATTAGTGGTATTAAATGGAAAATATGAGAAAATCAAAAGTAAATCATTTATTTAAGACTTCATAAAAATACAAATATAAAACATATTCAGTTAAGTCAATTTGACCTGTTATATCCAAATGCCCGCACCTTTCGTTTGACACCTTCCATCAGTTTTTGCACAGTGTCATCCGTCACCATTTTTGCAGCTTTCTGCCAGTTACGCCTGAAGCTTTTCTCATGAATTGCTACGCTATTCGTTTTTCGAAGATTCCTCTTGACCAGAGCCCAATACTTTTCGATCGGACGGAGTTCTGGCGAATTTGGCGGATTGCAATAATTTGGGACAATATTTACACCATTAGCAATGTACCAATCCTTAGCCAGTTTTCGATAGTGGCAAAATGCCAGGTCAGGCCAGAACAGCACCAAACCGTTGTGTTCCCGAATGAACGGCAACAGTCGTTTATTCAGACACTCTTTTACGTAAATTTGTCCATTTAGAGTGCCAGTCATTTTGAAGGTGTGTGTGTGTGTAGAATGTTGCTCCTATTTTGATTTTGGAATTCACTCTTCAGTTGTCAAAATGCCGTCCAAGCAAGAAGAGCAGCGTATCAAAATTTTGCTCGCGCATCGCGAAAATCCGAGCTACTCGCACGCAAAGTTGGCAAAATCGCTAAAAGTTGCCAAATCAACCGTTACAAATGTAATTAAAGTGTTTGGGAAACGTTTGTCGACAGCCAGGAAGTCTGGATCGGGGGGAAATCGAAAACCGGAAGCCGCTGAGACGACAAAGAGAGTTTCAAGCGAAACCCTAACCTATCTCTCCGAGATGCCGCAAATAAGCTGGGTGTATCGTCTACAATCGTGCATCGAGCCAAAAAACGAGCCGGACTATCGACTTACAAGAAGGTGGTGACTCCAAATCACGATGATAAACAAAATACGACGGCCAAAGCGCGATCCCGGAGGCTGTACACGACGATGCTGACGAAGTTTGACTGCGTGGTAATGGACGACGAAACCTACGTCAAAGCCGACTACAAGCAGCTTCCGGGACAGGAGTTTTATACGGCAAAAGGAAGGGGAAAGGTAGCAGATATTTTCAAGCACACGAAACTGTCAAAGTTCGCAAAGAAATATCTGGTTTGGCAAGCCATCTGTACCTGTGGCTTGAAAAGCAGCATTTTCATAGCTTCCGGGACTGTCAACCAAGAAATTTACGTGAAAGAGTGTTTGAATAAACGTCTGCTGCCGTTCCTGAAGAAACACGGTTGTTCCGTACTGTTTTGGCCGGATTTGGCATCTTGCCATTACGGTAAAAGGCCATGGAGTGGTACGCCGCCAACAACGTGCAGGTGGTTCCCAAGGACAAGAACCCTCCCAACACGCCAGAGCTCCGCCCAATTGAGAAATACTGGGCTATTGTCAAGCGGAACCTAAAGAAGACCAAAAAACTGCTAAGGACGAGCAGCAGTTCAAGGCAAACTGGCTTTCTGCGGCGAAGAAGGTGGACAAGGTGGCTGTACAAAATCTGATGGCAAGGGTCAAGCGTAAGGCCCGGCAATTCGGATTTGGAAACGCGGAAGCCTAACTGAATATTTTTCCTGAATTTTATACTAATTGAACTTGAAAAAGAAATTTAATTTGATTTTTTAAATAAACGATTTCACCGATTTACACGCGTTTTCCCTTGACCAAATTTTGACCGTATCACCCGTTATCACCAAAGACCGTAACAACGCGAGTTTTTTTTATGAAAATGTTTATAATTTTATATTAATCCATCTCCGTTAATTTATTAACATATATATCACAGACAAACAGACATAACACATCGATCATTTTGCACTACAAATCATCGTCACTAACACACCTGCGCCATCTATTGAGCACACTGTGATGGATGATGTAGCTGAACAAATGGCAGTAGGGTGTAAACGTCAAACGTAAGAAAATCAGCTATCCGCACTTCCTGTGGCGATATTACCAACTAAGAAACATTCGAATTGACCGTTTAATGGGTAATCGATGAAGAAACTGCAAGTGTTTTGTCTGTTTGTCTGTGTTGATACTTCTTCAGTGTCAAGTACTCGAATTAAGAGGAAGCGTACCGGAACCTCCAAAGCATGTAAATCATCCTTGTAATTATCCACAAACGCAGATATTCAACTGAACGACGTTTGCAGAATCTTTATTCGCAGTTTTAACGTCTTCACGCGGCGATTCGTAGACATGGTGACAATGAATAACGCAGTGTTTGATCTGTGGAATCAAAGCACCGCGAAGCTCAAACGGGGCAGCGTGTAGAGATTTGGAAATATAATTACCTCCTTGAGGCGGTTTCTATGCCTTGTACAAAGAAATTCAGCAGGCACTCGAACTTTCCAGATGCTTCCTCAACCAAAGTGAGGTTAAACCTCCAATGATGCCAGATGCACAGGTTTTAGTGTCCAGATGACCGGAGTCCGTCGGCCAATCCGGTATGTCGACATCAAAGCGGAAAACCGTGGAATCTCCAACGTAATTAGAGGTATTTTTCTTAACCGATCACTTAGATCTTCTTATTGTTCAACTTTTATTATCTAATTTTAATTATTACGCATTTTATTAGTAGTTTATCAAATTCGTTTATGTACATAACTAATTAATTTAACTGCTTCAATTTTTGCTAAACTCATTATTTGCGAGTAACATGAGCAGCCGAAATACAACTTACTTAGTTTTAGCGACTCCACTATGCTTCCAACCGGTATTGAATATGAGGCAACCCTAGTGTACAGGTTGGTCGTGGTCACTCACCACTTCGTATGCAGAATGCGGAGAATGGAGAGAGAATTAGATAGGATAGGATCAATGAGGTCTATTCAGGTGGACTGTCATTGTGTTCGTGAGATGATGTACAGCCTGTTTTTTGTAAACATGCGTGACGTAGATCTCCAAAACAACAATTTACAACAGCTGCAATTCACAAGATGGAATGTTTATTTTCGGTAATTGGTATAGGTTTCGGCTGAAAAATGCCTTTTTATGCACTAAAAGGATGCGGAAAAAAACTTAACTTGCTTTGTTATCATTCGCTTGTTTTAAAGTTTTACGTCACTACCCGAAATCATGGATTTTTTACCCATTTTTCGTTACTAACGGGTGTCCACTAAAAAATGAGAATGATTTCAATACTTTTCCATCAGAACAAAAACGGCCGCATAGAAATGTCACTTTAGATGAATGAATCGTTGCACTCTCCAGAAAATTTTCATACACTCTTATTTCACTCTAACATGTTCAGTCGTGTTCAGCATGCCGTCGAAACAGGAAGAACTGCGCGCGCGCGTTGTAAAAATTCTTTCAAGCGAACGAAGATCGTGGAAAAAAATACACGGTGGACCATTTTTGTCGTGAAAAAGTTCCGGTATCCACCGTATACCGTATCCTGGCATGCATGAGAGTAACCCGGAAGAAAGGTAACCCGGAAGAAGGTGGCCGTCCAGCGAAAATAATGAATGAGAAACGCTCCGCTGCGCTGCGCAGCTGTTCAACAACAAGGATTCGGTAAGTCAACGGGAAGCAGCCCGAAAGTTCCATTGTTCGAAGTCACTCATCTGCAAGACGCTAAAGAAAGAAGGAATAGTGTGTAGAAAGAAAACCAGATCCCCAGAGTACACAGATGAGCAGATTCAAACCGTGAAATCCCAATGCCGCTGGATGACTCGGAATTACGGCGGGAAAATCTTTCGTTCTGGACGACGAAAGCTACTTTCCTCTTTCGAAGTCTCAGATACCGGGAAACGACCGATTCTACACTAAGGACAAATCTACTACTCCTCCAAAAGTAATGTATAAGTTCAAGCACAAATTTGAATCGAAGGTTATGTTATACATCGTAATATCCGATAAGGGTATTTCGAAGCCAAGTGGTTCAAACCAAGCGGTTTGGCCATCAACCAGGAGGTGTACCAAAGAGAGTGTTTGCAGAAAATACTCATCCCATTTCTTAAACAACATCACTCGGATGGCAAATACGTGTTTTGGCCGGACAAGGCATCATCGCACTACGCAAAAAAAACGCTAACGTTTTTGGAGAGCCAAAAACGCTAACGTTTTGAGAGCCAAAATATACCATATGTCCCAAAAGACCGGAATCCGACAAATTTGCCACAGTGCCGTCCTATCGAGGATTTCTTCGGTCTTTTGAGCTCCATGGTATACAAGGATAATTGGAAGGCCAAGAACACCAAGCAACTTACCAACAGGATCAAAAGCTGCATCCGAAAAATCGATGTGGCTGCCGTCCAACGGTCATGTTCCAGCATAACGACTAAGCTGCGCCACTGGCGGACCACGGACCATATGACAATATTCACTAAACTTAGTTTGAAGATTTAAGTTGACCCTTTTAATAAAATAAATCAGTTTGAACAAAACTTCACTGGTATTTTTTTCCTGACCCATTCTTTTCGTTCTCATTATTTAGTGGACACCCGTTAATACCGACAAACATCCTGCTCTTCGCCACCTGTATAGACCTCATTGGGTCACTAGGGCAGACAGTGCAAAGTGCAATTGAACCAATCGGTCGACCGGAGGCGAACTCCGTGTTTAAGCTTAAGAATAAATGTTGTGTAGTTAGCTTAGTAACATAAATGTTGTGTTTTTTTAGTAAATAAAGTTGTGTTGTGCTAGAAGACGAATAAATGTATGTACTGTGGAGAATTTGGACTGAATGTGTTGAATCCTTAGGCGAAGAAAGGTCCTTTGACGACAATAAATTATAGAGAAAAAGGATGCGTTCATCGGACGGTAGAAAGCTAGATAGTGGTTGGGAGACTCTCCAACACTCATACTCTAAATGAAATTTCTTAATTGTTCAAATTTGGGCCTTGGTTCACTCTTCTTCAGCACAATTGCGTATTCTGTGAACGTATGAAGATACTGTATGAAGGCGGCACATGCTGGTTACCCTCTTATACTCATTTAGTTTCATGGGCGGACGGAAATAGAAATCCACTTCCACATCATCATAATTTGAGTACCTTGGTACCTCCGTTGTGATGATATCTCGTTGGGACGACTACTCGTTGACTCGATGAACAGGGGATCTTTCGCATGAGTGATGCTTGTTCTCGACAAGCAGGCGGCGCAAGTTTATTCGTACACGAACATGTAATTTTAAAACTTGCTCCCGTATGGCTTGCATGGTAGCTGATGAATATAAAAAAAACGGAATCACTTATTTATCTTCAGCGATAAACTGTCAAAAGAATACACTCAAAACGGGTATAATCAATTCCACTGTTAAATTTACCCAGCTGAAATAAACCAAGACTGAAAAAAAGATGACATCTATTGTGAGACACACTGTACTTCCACTTTTCAGGTCACACGATGGTCCTACGCTTTTCTGGACAGATTTAGCTTCATGTCATTACTTGGAAGATGTTCGAGGGTGGTACA
>JASCZW010019547.1:0-13596 GCA_034211315.2 Aedes japonicus
ACTAGATTCACCCAAAATTGACTCGATTAGATTTACTCGAAAATAACATATGAATAATTTCAGTTAACCTATTACATGTTCCTATCGTGGGATGCGCTCTAAAAAGTTACCTACATAAAAATTTGCAAAGCTATTTACATTTAGTCGAACGACCGGAGTAGGCTTTGCTTGAATGTGGTTGATTTTTGGTTTAGCTGTCAAGTTTTGCTTCGTGCTGAAATTTTTGTTTATAATTTTCACTCAAGACCGCTGACTAACACGTCACCAAAACCGATCGTGGACCGAGGCTGCTTACTTAACTGCGTCCGGGTGCTTCCGGACGCTAGAAAAGGAATTTAAAGGTTTTCATTTTTAGTCACGCAGTTGTGAGAAAACTGGCTGTTTTATTTGATTTGAATTTCTTCCAAGGTTAAAGTCTCTCTAAACTAATCACAACAATATGTTAGTTAATTGCGTGTTATCCTTATGTGTCCGTAACTGGAAGGCTTAGTGAAGCGGTTAATGTAACTTTGTGACAGTGGGTTGCAAGTTCAGCCCGATGGATCTACTTGGAAAAGATTGGTTGAGAGAATACCTCAAATAATCTCAGAAGCGATCTTACGGACGAAATTTGGATACGAATAAGGACGTCTTGGAAATTCGGGTAAGCTCTTTCCTTTTTATTCCCGTATATTTCATTTCCATTTTTAAGAAGAGAGTATGTGGGAGCAGGGATTGCTTTGCCATTACTTTCATGGAGCAGTGGCTCTATACAGTGACTATTGCCAACAATATCGAGTTGATGTGATGTGATGCTTATTCCTTAAAGAATCTCCTGCTGCCGTCATCAAGATACCTATTTGTACTTCTTTTATTTCGAGGATTTTTACACTTCAATTCTTGAGTGACATGACCGATGTTATAACGTGTATTCAATTTGAATTAAAGGGTGTTCCGATCAAAATTTGGTCGACTTAAACTTGACGAATTTCCTTCCATCGTGCATTAAAACATTTTGCACACCCCTCATTTTAAACATGTGTGCGTGTAGCATTATGCCTCTATTTTGATTTTGAGATTAGCACTTCAGTTATCAAAATGTCGTCGAAGGAAGAGAAGCATCGCATCAAAATTTTGCAAATGCATGGCGAAAATCCAAACTACTCTCACGCCAAGTTGGCGAAATTGTTGAATGTGGCTAAATCAACTGTTACCAACATAAACGTTTCTCGACAGACAGGAAAGCTGGATGTGGGGAAAATCGAAAGCCGGAGGCCACAGCGACGACAAAAAGAGTTGCTCGTTGTTTCGTGCGGAACCCCAACCTCTCCGTCCGAGATGTCGCAAAGAAGCTGGGAGTGGCGCCTTCAACCTAAAAAAACACGAGCTGGACTGTCGACTTACAAGAAAGTGGTGACTCCAAATCGCGACGATAAACAAAACACGTCGGCCAAAGCAGGATCGCGAAAGTTGTACACGACGATGCTGACGAGGTTTGATTGCGTCCGACAGGACGATGAAACTTACGTCAAGGCAGACTTTAAACAGCTTCCTGGACAGGAATGTGATGCGGCAACCGGACGGGGAAAGGTTACACACATTTTCAAGCACATTAAATTGTCAAAGTTCACGAAGGAATATCTGGTGTGACAGGCCATCTGTACCTGTGGCTTGAAGAGCAACGTTTACATTGCGATAGGAACCGTCAACCAGGAAATTCATCTGAGCGAATGCCTACAAAAACGTCGACTGCCTTTCCTGAAGCGACACAATTGGTCCGTTCTATCTTCGCCGGATTTGGCATCTTGCCATTACGGAAAAAAGGGCCATGAAGTGGTATGCTGCCAACAATGTTCAAGTAGTGCCCAAGGACAAGAACCCTCCCAACATGCCCGAGCTCCACCCAAGCGAACAATATTGGGCCATCGTCAAGCGGAACCTTAAGAAGGCTCAAAAAGCTGTTGTGAGTTAGAAACAGTTCAAAGCAAACTATCGTTCTGCGGTGAATAAAGTGGACAAGAAGACTGTACAAAATGTTATGGCAGGTGTTAAACTAAAGAACCGGTTATTCGTATCCGGTAAAAAGGAAGCTAAGCTGAATATTTCTCCAGTATTCTGAATTAATTGAACTTGAAAAAGAAAAAGTATTTGACATATTATTAAAAACTTTGATCGACTCATTCACATTCGTGTTTGACCAAATGTTGATCGGAAAACTCTTTAGCTGCATATTATTATTAATTGCATATCATTATTATTTCCACTACGAAAAATAATCATAAAGAAGTTTTGCCTGCTTCAGGGTTATAGGGAGGATGATTTCAGGTAGAGTAGATATGCTACTGCTGTGTAGCATAAGGCATTTTTCTATTAACCACCCACACTTATGAGTGGCCCCAACAGCAACCTTGGCGTTCCAACGTATTCTTGTATTCCATTGAAACCACCCCCCCCCCCCCCCCTGTATAAGTGGCCTCAACAGCATCCTTATTATTGATTTAAATTGGTTCTCAAACTCGATGTTTAATCATATTTTTGTATTCTGCTGAAATAAACCACCCAAACTTGTGAGAAGCCCCAACGGCATCCTTGCTGTTGGTGTGAATTGTGGCCACCGTTATTCTGCACAATTGAACCCATACAATTCTCATTGCCGTCCTCTTTAACAAAGGATGAATCCAATTGTTCAAAACAACACAATGCAACCAAATGCACAAAGAAAAAGTCACAAGGATGATAAAATTAATACAAAATCAAATTTTAACTTGAAATTACTGATCGGACGAATATTGAACGTACAGCACTAGTCGAGATTGCAAAAGCTTTGATGCAACGTATGCAATAAGTAGGGGAATTTCTGTTGCAAATCAAATCATGTTTTAAGCATAAATTAATTATCTTATTCTACCAAAACATGTTTCATGATATGCTTTACTTCATGTTATTAGAACAAAGTGAAGCTTATTCCAATCGTATGTTTTGCTTTAAAGCAGTTAGTATCCATCTTCCATCTTTACCAACTAATCCTTATCCTTAGCTCTAATGTAACACATTTAAGCATTAACTCAATACCACGAACAGATGAAACAATTAACACCTCCTGATGCTTTTCGAATACGTGTTCAACAAGATATTCTCGGAAACAAATGCATGAAGTCATTTTTTACATATGTTACTTTCGACCATATGAAAATTTGAGGAGAATGATACAAAAATGCAGAAAGCAAACGTAAACGCCCAGTTAGATCGACTCAAGGTTTAGTCAAATTCGACTCAGAAGAACAAAATGCGGTTTTACTCATAGACTGAAAAAAAGGCAGCTATGAGAGATTGGTCCTCCCTTAGCACAATGGGTAAAGACGCGGCTACAAAGAAATACCATGTTGGAGGTGACTGGGTTCGATTCCCGGTCTGGTCTAGGAATTTTTCGTTGAGGAAAATTTCTCGACTCCCTGGGCGTAGAGTATATTGTAAAAATAGTACCTGGTATCAAAAGCTCTCTATTAATAACTGTGGAAATGCTTTTAGAGTTGAGAGCAAGCACATGCTTAACAAGAAAGAAGAGTGAAGGTAACTAATACTTAAAGAAATAAAAATAGTTCCAATCACAGAGTATATAAAAAGAGACATCGCTGCTGTCATGATGGAGGTGCCAGCAGCTCACGGGAAAACAAAAATCTATGTTGCTTCAGCATACTTTCCAGGGGACCTTGAAAATGCACCTCCACCAGAAGTTGTATCGTTTGTTTCATACTGAAAAAAAAAGCTAAATAAGGATTTTATAATTATCTGTGATGCAAATGCTCACCACACCATATGGGCTAGCACGGACATTAACAACAGATGTGAGCAACTATTAGATTCTCAAAAAATGAAATAGACTTGGGTAACAGAGGAGATGCTTCTACTTTTATTAATGCAATTAGGCAAGAAGTCCTTGATCTGACATTGTGTAGTCCGAGAATCTCTGACAAAATTAAAAATTGGCATGTATCTCACGAAATATCATTGTCTGATCACATGCAAATATTATTTGATTATGGCTGATCAACAACTCATACAAACTATGAGAGATCCCAGAAAAACAAAATGGGAATAATACAAGTCAAGGCTAGTAGTGGGCAAAGACTTTTTAACTTGAGCTTGAGGAAAGCGCCAAGCAACGTTCAAGCCTTATTCAACGTGCTTTTAATGAAAGTTGTATTGCTAAGAAACGTTCTTCAAATAGGAACGTACCATGGTGGAACAACAAGCTACAGAAACTTCGTAAGAAAACCCGGAAGCTCTTTAACGGAGCCCAACAAACACAACAGTGGGAGCTATACAAAGAATACCTCACATGCTATCATTGCCATAAGGAAATACGGAGATTTACAAGGATACACTGGAGGCCAACTTGTGAAAACAAATACTCTAGCAACTGCCAGATTGCAGAAAATTCTTTCTAAAGATCATTCAAATGGTCTGGCCACTCTTAAAAACGACGATTGTTCTTTTACTGCATCAACATGTGAAACTATCGAATTGATGTTGAAAACACATTTTCCATGTTCTGTCATCAGTTCAAGTGTAGGCCATAATATACTTGCATCAAAAGTTGGCCTTAATGAAACCAGGACGGATGTTCAATTAACAATGAATGTAACGACAGGATAAGATAGAGACAGGGGTGATACTTGTTCTTTGGCCAGTGCAATTTTTACCGATAGAACAGTTGAATGGGCGAATGACTCATTTGAACCCTTCAAATTTCCTGGAAGGGATGCAATTTATCCATTACTACTGCAGAAGGGAAAGGCAATTTTGTTACCCATTCTAACAAAACTATTTCGGACAGGTTTGACATTAGGCTACCTTTCAGCAGTGGTTGTTACAAAACTCGAAAAATCTATGCAAGTGAAAAAAATTTCACTGGCTGCGTCCCTAGACATTTGAGGAGCATTTAATAATTCATCTCATAGCTCTATGTTAAAAGCAATGACGAATCTTGGCTTTGATAAGTGTTTCGATTGGATCAACGAGAAGCTATTAATAAGACAAATATCAGCAAATCTCGTAAGCTCATCCATCAGTGTTAGAGCAGTAAAAGGATGTTCACAAGAAGGCGTATTGTCACCTCTATTGTGATATTTAATAGTTGAAGATATCTTCAAAAATCTGAAAACCCTAGGGTATGATGTAATTGGCAGCGCAGATGATATAGTCATAATAGTTCGCGGTAAACAAGACTGTACCATCGCTAACAGAATGCAAAATGCTCTAAATTACGTGTCATCGTGGAGTGGTAGGAAAGGTTTGATCATATATCCTTCTAAGACTACTAAAGGGTGTCCACGATGAAATTGCCACACACAAAATTGATTCGCAAAATTCGAGTTTTCATCCGATTGCCATCAAATTCTCAGGGATTGAGAAATAACTATTAAACTTCATTTTACCATTTTACTCGTATTTTATTTACAGTCCATACGCAAATGCCCACACCTTGGCCTTAACCCCGGCCATAAGATTCTGCACAACCTGTGAATCAACCGTTTTTTGCATGTAAACCCATACTTTCTTCAGTTCCTCGACTGTCTTCACTACCTTAGGTCGTTTAAGAAGGTGCTGCTTCATAATCGCCCAGTACTTCTCGATGGGGCGGAGCTCCGGAGTGTTGGGAGGGTTGAACATTTTCGGCACGAAATTGACCTTATTGTCCGCATACCACTTCAGCACGTCCTTGGAGTAGTGGCATGAAGCATCCGGCCAGAAGATTGTTGGGACGTTGTGGGCCTTCAGGAGAGGAAGCAGCCGCTTCTGGAGGCACTCTTTTATGTACACCTGTCCGTTCATCGTGTCCTGGGTCACGAAAGGTGCACTCCGCTTCCCGCACGTGCAGATGGCTTGCCAAACCAGGAATTTCTTCGCAAATTTGGACATCTTCTGAGTGCGGACATGCTCCGGAACGCTGAACTTATCCTTGGCCGTGAAAAACAGGTTGCCGAGGATCTGTTTGAAGTCGGCTTTCACATATGTTTCGTCGTCCATGATGCAGCATTCAACTTTCGTCAGCATGTTGAGGTACAACATCCTGGCACGGGTTTTGGCGGACTTGTTCTGCTTCTCGTCGCGATTAGGGGCCTTTTGTACCTTGAACGTTCGAAGCCCAGCCTTAGTTTTGGCCTTCTGGACAAAACTTCGGCTTAGGTGCAGCTTCTTAGCCACATCCCGAACGGAGGCGTTCGGATTCCTTTGAAGGCCCCAACTACGCGGTTGTGATTTTTGGTGTTGTACGGAATACTTTTTCCTTCACTTCTGGGCTTCCGATCGGTGGTCAACCGTTCCTCGAACCGCTTAATCACTCGCGACACCGTGGAATTCGTGATTCCCAACGTTTTAGCGATGGAACGATGCGAGAGATCCTTGTTCTCGTGATGAATGCGCAAGATTTTATCACGCACGAGCTGTTCTTTCGACTCCATTTCCGCGAGTTTTGATTACAGGACTCTAAACCTATGTAAATAATGCACTATGAACTAAATCCAACCAAATTTTCATTAAATTCTACCCAACGGTTAAAAAGTTAGAGCAATTTCATAGTGTGGCAATTTCATCGTGGACACCCTTTAATGTGCCATTTACACTAAGGAGAAAATATTTGTTTGAAAATACAGTCAAATACCTTGGAGTATTCCTTGAGAGTAAACTAAACAGGAATTTTCATTCAGAGCAGACAATCAACAAAACCACAAATGCTCTATGGATAGCTAAAAAACATTAATAAATGGAGACTAAAGCCAAAAATGATCCATTGGATTTATTTGGAAATTGTGAAACCCAAAATTACCAATGCTACATTGGTCTGGTGGCTAAAAACTAAAAAAACTGATGTATACAGAGAAGGTTAGAAAAACTCCAAAGGTTTGTAACTAGTTCAATTACTGGTGCAATGAAAAGTACACCAACAAAGACACTGGATGCATCACTTTTCTTGCTACCATTGCATCAATACATACAATTAGAAGCTGAAAAGAGCGCTCTAAGGTTCAAAAGGCTTGTGAACCTTTTTGGAGGTAATCTAATAGGACATCTTAGCATTCTAAAAAAAAAAATTAATCCTCCTAGGGATTAACATATCAATATCAATTGGTAAGTGGCCAACTGTATTCCAATCCGAGCAGGAACGAATAGCTTGATATCTGGCCTAGGTATTTTGGAGCTCAGATTAAGAGGTACAATACCTGAAGATAATACCAGAAAATTGTTCCTACAATGTTATGCAAATATCAAATTGAGGTAAGGCAATACCAAAATAGTACCTCTCAGGTATTCCCAGGTATCCCAAATAACATGTTTTGTTATTCGAGAGATATTTTGCTTGCAATTCTAAGGTATTTTGTGTAGGTATTTTACCTCTTAATCTGAGCTCTTTAATACCAAGGCCTGTTGTCAAGATCAAAATTAAGTATTCATATGTTCTTTTCTCCTGCTGCGAAGCTGAAATTCAAGCAATTTTGATTAAGCTTACGCAGAAACTATAGATATTCAAATCAATGCATTATGTCGGACAATCAAGCTTTAAAGTCAGCAATGTGCAATTCCAAGCAAGTTTGGGAATGTGCTCATTCACTCCAAAATTGTCTTGTAGTTATCAAGTCAATTTGTACTGGTATCCTGGACATTGTGAAATTGATGGAAACACGAGAGCTTATGATGTAACAAGACTCGGATCAACTCATCATGTTGTAGGACCTGAACCCTTTTGTGGTTTATTTGCGTCTTCACTTAGAATGGATATGAATACCTGGGAATGCTTGAAAGTGGAGGCAAACTGGAACAACATTTTCACAGCTAGGCAATCAAAACGGTTCATCACTCGGAACATTTTAATGTCTCGCAAATTACTTAATTTTACCAAAAAAGATTTAAACTCATATACAGGCCTTATACAGGCCTTCACTGTCTGAGTACAGTTGTTATGCCAATGCCCAGCAATCTCCAACAAAAGATTTAATTTCTTCAGCAAAGCGCTACTAGAACAAGTAAAACATTGGCGATCGCTTCTAGCAATAGTGATGATGCTGACAATAACTAAACCAAAAAAGGGGGATATATCAAAATAAAGCTCAAAACTGGTCGCATTGATGAAGATACCCGACACGAAAAAAAAACATACTTATGTATAAAATATCAACAAGAGTGACATTTGCTAAAATATTAAACTCTTTTTTCACTGTTGATTTGAACTCGACTCAATTTTGAATCAATCTCAGTAGCCGTGTACCTGTACGAAACATGGCACATAGAAAACAGAAAGGGAGGTAGAGAAAGAGCAATAGAACCAAACATAGAGCATTTGCAGCCAGAAACGCTAGAAAGTATATTCATTTTGTCTCGGCAGTTTCCGGTTTTAATGAAATTTTGTCCATTTGTAAGTTTAAGCCCAAGATAACATTTTTAATATAAAAATCCCAAAATTTCCTGGACTAACTTCCTATAAGGGCTTACGTAAAATATGATTTTTGTTTAAAATCATAACATGTAAAAGATTATTCTGATCAAAATGTCGTCTGAAAAAAAGTTGTAGGTCATAAAGTGTACTTTAAGAAAAAAAAATACACTGAAACTAAAACTATGTAGATTCATGCTAAAAAACATAAAACATTGATATTTTTGGAAGCCCACCCACCTCCGAATTTTTTTTTTATCTTGAAGTTATATCCTAAAATTTGGTGAAAAGTTCAAGATGGTCACTTCTTAAATTTCTTAAATTTTTGAACAAATTTCTTATTGGTAAATTTCAATTCAATGGAGTCTGCCATACATTTGAAATTAAGATAGGTACAAAGTCAACAAAGTGTTATGTATTGGGAAGTTGTTCACCTCATCAATTTAATTTATCTTTCATTGCTTTTCAAGTTAAACAAGCAAGTTTATTTTCAAACATGGATAATTTTTTTCAAGTTTTATAAACCTCTACCCAAATCGAAGAAGTGTGGTTTAGAGACTAGAAACTCTACAGATGGTGTTATTGAAAAATTAAGATCTGTAGGTTGTAAGATACCATAATTCGATGCAAATCTGCAATGAGTGTCGTCCCCTAGTTTATCGTTCCCAACAAAAACCACCACCTTTGAATGATGCGGAAGTGCCTTCTACCAGTGGTGTGCAATAAACGAGACCTGTAGATATAGAAAGTGAATCTATAGTCCATACCATCCCATCCGGTACGTCTCTAGCTTTATCGACTTCAGCGGAGTCTATTGTTAATAAAATAAGTTTGTCATATAACATCGAGACATACAACAATGGCATAATGTATCGCCAGTTTCAACGAAGAAAATGAGAAGTGCTTCCTATCTCTAGCAGAAAACCAAGGAAATTATAAATGGAGTTAAGCGTCATATATTTGACGTTTTGGAAGATGAGGACCAAACAAATCTCAACGCCAAGGCTAAGGACTACGAGGTAATAATGAACCAGTTAAAGGAAAAAATTGCCGATCCTGAATGTACTCGCGATCAACAATGTTAAATTTTGTCCATATTACCAAAGTCTTGGGCTCCGCAAAGAATCGTGGATGAATTCAAAGTCAGCAGATATACTACAACACAGGTAAGGTTTTTGAACATCTTTGAATATAATTTCATGACATGTTGGAAAAAATAATCAAAAAACTCATCTATTAATTCTTTACTTGCAGCTAAAGGATTTAGTCGCCAAAGATGGAATATTATGTAAACCACGTTCCAAATAAGGACATGGATGGATGGAATGCAGGTTTAGTACGTAAAGTTGTTCAATTCTACGAAGAAGACGATATCAGCAGAGTGATGCTGGGCCAAAGAGATTATGTGTCTGTAGTGACGAGTGGTGTACGAAAGGTAACACAAAAAATTGCCTGATTTTCAATCATCTATTACGAGAAATACATTTTTTTGTGGACTTTACGACAAACAATAAAAAAGGGCCAAAAATATTACAAAAACATAAATTTCTGATATTAAAGTTCGCAATAACTTAAGAACGGCTAGGCTTACCAAAAAAGTTTTCATGTGCTTTTTAATTGAAAATGATGCATTAAATCTTTTTTCGGTATATTTTAACACAACAAAATATCATTTTGAACATTTTCAAGAAATTCATTTATGTTTAAAAACAAAAAAAAAGATTATAAAAAAATAAAAAAGTGGCCGTCTAAAACCAGCTTCACCAGCTTTAAGGACATAGCATCAGCTAAAAAATTAGAAGGGTCGAAAGGGGGGGAAGGGTCCATTGAGAAAATCAACGTTTTATGTTTGTTAAGCATGAATTTACGAAGTTTTTAGTTTCAGTGTATTTTTTTCTTGAAGAACACCTTATTACCTACTACTTTCAAGAGACAATATTTTCATGAGATGAGCCGACGTCAAAAAAAAAATTGAAAAAATTAAATCCACATTTTAAATACGCCCTTACAGAAAATTAGGATTTTTATGTGGAAAACGTAATTTTAGGTAGAAACCAACATATGGGCAAAATTTCATTCAGATCGGAGAGAGTAGGGTCCAACCTGTTATGTGTAAGGGGATGCATTGTTAGCCTAGCTCTTTCATTCGGCCTATAGTGACCATATATGTCATTAGTTCAGCGATAATAAACAAAATTATGTTGCTTTTGAGATAACCGATTTAATTTGAAAGAAGTCAGGCGTTATTTATCAATTTACTGTTGTTCACTTCCTAGTAATTGACGGTTTTCTTAACTTTTTCTGACAACATGATTTCACTGGTTAAGTTGAACAGGTTATCTCCATAGTCTTCGAATTATCTAAATTTGGCTAAATTGAACCGATTAACCAAATAATGTAGCCTAGATGTACAGAAAATAGTCACACGTTACTAACTATCTATTCACAAAGAAAAAACAGCAATGATTTATCGAAAAACCGTGAACCCTATGTTAGGGACATATGTTTTTCTTTGTTCTCCTCTATAGCCTGTTGTCTGAAAAACTTATTAAAAATGATGTTATTGGTAAAATTTTCAATGGAAATGTATGAGTTTCAGTTGTATATTTTCCGAATGCCTCATCTAAACACAAACTGAGGGAACAAAACCAGTGCAGAGTGAATTGTTGAGTGCCAATAAATTATATGTGACAATCTCTTAAGTGTTTCACAGCATTTTATGTTTAGTTTGTTTTGTTAAATTTTATGTTGGATAAATTAAATACAGCTGGCTATGTCTTAAATCATAAAATCAATAAAAAAGGTACGAAATCTGCATATGATAACAAATCGATCGAATGAGACGAAGTTGCATCCATAAAGAGACCCAATGTGATGTTTGTAGACCGACATTAAATCCATATCCCTAGAAAGTTTCTGACTTTATAAAATGAGTTATATAGTTTTTCATGATACATACTTCCAAAAGTCTCATTAAACGTATCTAAGCAAGTGCATGATTAGCTAGATATTGCTTCAAGCTAAAATAATTTATGTGTTATTATAAGAAAGTAGTTGATGGTTGCTTATAAGGCTTAGTTGAGGACACATACTCCTAACTTTTTTTGTCCCCAACACTGAAAAGTTAGGACAATGTCTATACCGTTCATGCATTCGCAAACTTGGATTCACTGATTATTACTGTTCATCACAATTGATATTATTACTTTCAGTCAGAGATCGAAATCCCCACTCAGCCGTTAGCGAAAACCAGTTGCTTCTCTCTCGAACAGGTTGTCGGGATGGGTAGCGAACCGTTCACATTTTCATCTCTCCTTTCTGCCGATAGTTCATTATCCTCTCTCTTGCATATGCGAAAATATCTCTCTCAAAATTCAACGAAAATATTTTCTAATGTCACTTTGTTCACTGAAAACATGCTACCTAGATCGTAGAGACCGTATACGAGGAGCAAATCTCGAAAATAAGGCCGAGCCGGTGCAAACTGGTATCGCCATGCTCCATCATTATAGAATTATAATGTCAGAATAAATTAAGCATGAAGACTGGTGCATTTTTAGGTGTCAAAAAGTAAGTGAAAAATAATTATCGGCATCTTGGATTCACTGAAAAAGAAACGATTTATTAGCTATTCATGCTCTCCGAAAATATTTTAAATATTTTAAAAAACTCTTTTCAACTGAAATGTCCCTTTGAAAGCATGTGCTGGTATGTGTTCTTCCCCCTTTCAAAATAAACCCCCCCAGGGGCTCAATGACCGACTGCAAATCACCAAATTATCGACAATTTGCCATCATCTCCGAAACGTAACTCGATCGAAATCGAGCGAGCCACAGTGAGCCAAATTCCCATTTATTGAAAAAGTTTTTTGATCTATGAGTGACATAAATAAAAGCAACCATAAGAAGGGGAATCTCATATCATGAACATATTGTCTCGTTTGCGTCTGTGGTAGCGTCTGGCATCCTTGCGATGGATGAGTCGGCAGGATGGAATGTCCCTTCCATTTTATTTTTTCCAGCCACTTCATCCTTCGGTAACTAAGTTTCGGAAGGGAAACGCCATAAGCTGTCCGGGAATGCCATCAACTAAATCACCCGAACTTTGGTCTCTTTTCCTCTCTATCCCTGGAATCTCTCGAATCTCTGCCTAACATGAGTGCTTATACTGCAGATACTTTGACTCAGCAAAGTGTGTGACCATGGTCATAAAGATACCGAGATCTTGCTAAAATGTTTGCCGCGATGATAGGTGGTAATAATCTCACGCATTTTTTTTCTTCTTTTCCAACCGAATGGTGGGTATTTTTCCATCAGCAGTGGGTTGTACAGTTCCAAAACTTATCTTATCAGGACTTCATCTCTATAATGCAAACGGTTATCCTCGTGTGCCACATGCTTCCGAAGTGACATTAGGAGGTGGCTGCCGATTTGTTTACCTCCGCTCAAACTCATCATCATACTGCCAAAATGAGCAGATAGCGGCCCGGAGGAAAGCAAACAACGTTTTCGGCATCCTGTCAAACCTTCAGAATGCCGCCTCAACAACCGTTGAAAGACACAAAATTGCGTAACACGCTGACACTCCCGACATCGGCAGGTGCGTGTTCCAGGGTTTTTCAGTGATGAGTTCAAAGCAGCTTGGGTCGTTCCCATAAAACAAGAAAAATCATCAGCTATTTGTCGAAAACCAGACAAAACGCAAAAATCACATCAGGAACGCAAATCTGGGCTGGCCCCCCGCCATACACCCAACAGAACTGTTCAGAAACCCTTCCGTCGGTCGAATAAATCGTTTACATATTCCAACTTTCGTTCGGTGTTTTCCCCCCCCCCCCCTTCCCCCAGTTCTATGCAGCAAATGCGAGGCGAAAATTTCACGGCAGCACATTTCAACCTCTCTGGGCAAGGCGCCCACTCACCGGCTGATAGTGACAGATGGGTGAAATGCCAAAATCGCAGTAAAACTAGCTCCCGATTGGTGCTCGGGGAGGAAGCGGGGAGCAGGGCAGTGCTCGAAATCGCGTTAAACTCGGAAATTCTCCAAATAACGTGCAAATATAAAATCACTAAAATGTTTAGCGGGGCAAGTTCCCTATCTCGCACCTGTGCTGGTGACGCTCAGGCTTAGTAGATATATGGTAGGCATGTGCTTTCCAGCCCAACCGGCTGGTGGGTTAGTTTTGA
>JASCZW010019548.1:0-13592 GCA_034211315.2 Aedes japonicus
AACTAAGGCAACACCGGCGCCGGCCTCGCCCGAATTCAGGTCAAGTAGTAATAGTTGATTTAGCCACATTCAATAATTTCACGAACTTGGTGTGAGAGTAGTTTGGATTTTCACCATGCACGTGCAAAATTTTGATGCGTTGCTTCTCTTCCTTCGACAACCTGAAGTGCTAATCTCAAAATCAAAATAGAGCCATGATGCTACACGCACACATCTTCAAAATGATTTTTTAATGCACGATGAAAAGATTTGCGTCAAGTTTAAGTCGACCAAATTTTGATGGAAACACCCTCTAGATTCCAACTAAATTACTTTTCGGGAAAATGAAAAAAAAAAAACCTCCAAATATGATCATTTTGTATGAAAATCGGGCTATGGTCATTGTATTTTCCGTCACTCATTTTGTGAAACCGACAGAGAGTGTTTCTTATTACGATTGCCTTAAGTAAGATTTGATTACGCGATTTGCTGTGGGAATATGAGTGTCATCCGAATAAGTGTACAACGAAAGTCTTATTGTATAGCATTTAATATATTTTTCTCCTTACGTTCTCTTATATACTGAAAGGAAGGTTCGTTTCATTTTATAATGTATAATAATTTCAATATAGAATCAATTTTCCAAAATCGTAATAGTCCATCATTTAGGGCATTTCATCAATGCATCAGATTACTTTTTTTTCTCGTCTTAAGATGGTGTGTGCGAAGAAAAATAAAAATAATAAAATAAATCGATTCAAAATTGTCTAAATCGTAACGAGATGTTTGTGATCTGCATTTTTTTTCAATGTATGTATCAACCTAGGAACAAAAATGGAGGATTGCTACAAACTAGGCCCACATCGTTAGTAATAGTATACTTTTTTTTCGTGTGATTGTGGTTTAATTCCTCAACTCAATTTGAAATAAAGACATTGCGTTGGCGATGCATTCTTTTCTCGAAATGGTCAATTTCATCTCACGTTACGTTTGAAATGCAGTAGTAAACATCCATGTGTAAAACATTGAAAATCTGTCATCGTTTGTGTATAAATATATGCGTAATATAATAATTCTGAAGTAGTTCTAATCGGAACTTAGCCATTCTTAAAAAAGTTCGTTAGTAGTTTGATTTCATTTTTTATTATTTAAAATACATAAAGTACTTATGTAGTTTAGTATGTTTAAAAATAGAGTTTAGAACAAGCTTCCAACATACATTGATACGATATCGATTAAGTCACCAATGGGGTTTTAAGAAGCCTGTTGGTGCAAATAAAGCAATAAAATAAAGATATAAGCTGCTTTCGTAAAAGGGAGAATCGTATAATTGGTATCACAATAAATGTAAGAGATGAAAACGAGTCAAAACGCGTGTTAGAAGCTGCCCTTTAGATGAAATCTTCTCAATATTTGTTGGAAGCACATCGTGTATCAAATAAAATGTGTTTGTGATAAGAGAAAAAATAATACCCTACGCAAAAAAAATCGAATCCGAATTGCACCGGTTTACAAACCGGTATCGTACCAGGCGGCCACCTGGTTGTGGTTGTCCTGCGGTGGCGATGGCATCACATCCATATCGTCGAACGTGAGTTGCCCACCGGCTCCTGCACCAGCAGAATTGCCGCCAGTTGGGCCAGCGTTACCGCTTCCTCCGATCTCCAAACCCTGCATCGAATCTATCGGCAGTGTGTCATATCCTATGAAAGGTTGAGGTAGAAAAAAAAAATGGCGAAGAAAGTATCGATTAGTGTCAAACTTGGCTCGGTTAACCATGGGGTAGGAGTTTTTAAGGAAAATCATCTGCGAATAAGTTGTGCTACAAACGGTGCAAATAATATCGGTAAGAATGATACGGTGTATTTGGTCGAAGGTAAGTACAGTGAGTTGTTTATTTGATTTCATTAGTTTAAAAAAGGGGCCTTTCTAAATACAACACGAAGAGATAAAAATGTGTTCGTTAAGGTGTTAAAATCATTTGTCTAATTAGTTGGGTGATGTCATATTTAAAGAAGTTTGTTTTTTAAACAAAGTTTGGATTTTCAGTTAATAAGAGGATATAAAAATCTTATATATTTATTACATTTGGCTTGAATGACCTCAATGTGATCTTTAAATGTTAATTTTTGATCAAGTATCAGTCCAAGATATTTTACTTGACTTGACCAAGAAATTGGAACTCCGTTCATAGTGACCATATGAATATTACTTGGTTTCAAAAATGTAGCTCTAGGCTAGTGTGGGAATATTATAAGTTGAGTTTTGGAAGCATTAGGAGAAATTTTCCATTTTTGAAAATATTCTGTAAAAATCTCCTAGCTTTTTTGTAGCCTCCTGGATATAACATGAAGACCTTTTCCTTTAGCGGATATGCCTGTGTAATTTGCAAAGCAAGATTTTTGACACCCCTGAGCAGAGCTGGTAAATCTCACTGTCACGAGAAGAAACGTGCGCTTTCTTGTCATTCTCACACCATCATGCAGTCATGAGATATTTTCTCATACGATTTTGTTTCACGATTTTCTAATTAGTCTACATAAAATTAGCCAAGCAATAATATGTAATCGACTTAGTGGACGTTTCATTCCAAGTTTTACGATAAAACTTACATTTATATCAATGAATGTGCTTAGGGATGACCAACACACAGTCACGTGATGTCATGACGAAAAAATCGATGAGATTTAGTAGAAAATCTCTATCATCGCTTTCTCGCCCGATAAGATTTTCAGACGTAATTTGGTAAATATCGTGGGTCATTTTTCATTGAAAATGCCATTTGCCAGCCCTGCCCTGAGGTAAATCAGGGAGATCTGAAGTAAAAATGTTATATAGTATTGGCCCAAGTATGCTACCTTGAGGAACACCAGCTCTAATGGGCAATTGAACAGATTTAGAATTCTGATAATTTACTTGCAATGTTCTATCAGTTTTGAATTAATTTCATGATTTTTAAGTAGTTTTGAATTAATTTCATGATATAAAGCGGAAAATTGAACTTTTTCAGTTTCGCAATCAAACCTTCATGCCAAACACTGTCGAATGCTTTTTCTATGTCTAGAAGAGCAACTACAGTTGAGCAGCCTTCAGCTTTGTTGGAACGAATTAAATTTGTAACTCTCAAAAGTTGATGCATAATTGAATGCCCGTGGCGAAATCCAAAGTGTTCATCAGCAAAAATTGAGTTTGAATTGATGTGAACCATCATTCTATTCAAAATTATTTTTTTAAAAAGCTTACTTATTGAACAAAGCAAACTGATCGGTCGGTAGCTAGAAGCTTCAGCCGGATTTTTGTTTGGCTTCAAAATTGGTACGACTTTTGCATTATTAAGTATGTCAAATGAAAACATCTGTTAAATGTTTTACCAAGAGATACAAAGTACTCTCAGGGAGTTTTTTGTTGAGGCTATAGAACATTACATCATCACCTGGTGCTTTCATATTTTGAAATTTTTTAGTGATAGTTGTTACTTCATCCAAATCAGTTCCCCAAGAATCATCAAAAATATTTTTTTGAGAGAATATATTCAGATACTCCCTGTAATCCGATTCCTCAATAGGGCTAGTAAGTCCCAAACTGAAATTATGGGTGCTCTCAAACTGCTTAACTGCTTTTTGAGCTTTTTCCGCAAAATTTTATCACCTTCCTTAAGTTTAAGGCTTTTAAGGTTTTTTCAAGATTTTAGAGAGTTTCCAGAAAGGTTTGGAACTCGGATCTAATTTTGACACATCATTTTCAAAATGTTTGTTCCTCAGGGCAGAGAAGCGTTTTTTAATTTGCTTTTGTAAATCTCGCCATGTGACTTTTATAACGGGATCACGTGTTCGTTGATATTGACGCCTACGTACATTTTTCAGACAAATCAAGAGCTGAAGATCGTCATCAATTATAACTGAATCGAATTTAACCTCGCATTTAGGCACTGAGGAGAGATGCTTGCTCTAACTATTAAAGAAGCCAGAGATTCAAGAGCAACTTCATTTCTTGTTTGCAATGGAACAGTAGTTGAAAGTAGAACTGATGAAATTAGAAATGATTTCGGGGATTATTTCCCTAATATTCCCAAATGTATCATCACGTGGTAAAAGGTTTTTTTGTCTTTTATAACCAAACATGAGAGAATTAACGAGTGGTAACTCATCGGAAATGATCTCTCATACGCATCCGTCGATTAATTCTGAACGGCTGTTGTGAGAATATCAACATTAAAATCTCACACGCACGTATCATGTTACCAATTACTAATGCTTTCTCTTCTTTCTCCTGTTCGTTTCCCTATTCTATGACCACGAGCAATACCATATGACAACGAGCATAGGCCACAGACCAACATAGACCTTTGCCTAAAGCCAGCTCATCAAGCAATAAGTAAAGAACGGTAACACTAACCAATTTTACTTTCAGTCAAATTTTATAACACAAGGTAAGTAATCATATGACCACTACAAAATATACTAAATATCCATGATATAATATAAAAAGGGGAAAGGGAGGAACCATCAGGGCACCCAAGTGAAACGATTTGAATAGGGAGCATGGGACTGCCTTCTCTCTTTTGCCTCTATTGTTAACATTTCGCGGAACGAGGGCGGACTCTTCGGCCATATCTTTTGGGTTTATTCTGTAAATCAAGGACTCGATTCTTGTGCTGTCAGTGTGAACTTGCTTTTGGAAGGAGATTCTCTTCCCTATATTTGCGGGTTTCGCGTAAGTGTATCTGCTTACGGGCCCACCCAAACGTTTTTTGCCCTTCATACAGGAGCTTGATGATCACAAACAACAATAGAATCCTGATCAAATCGTTTTTCAGATTATTCCACTGCTATGGAAAGTTACCTTGCTAGAATAGATGATAGTATTTCATCATCATCATCAATGATCAACGAAGTGGAAAAAACTAAAACTTCTCGAATCGATCCTGCAAATGCCTTTTCTCGAAAAAATGCCCCTAAACTTTGTAGCGATTTTGGCCATTGCTCCGCCTTTTGGCTTCCTTTGCCTTCAGCTATGTTCGGGAATATTTGAAAGATACTGTCCGAGCGGCAGAGAAAATGTCGAAGTGACCAACGATCCAGCGTCACTGGCTAGAGCCTCTGTAAGACTGATCGGTTCTGGAGGAATTCTTGCGTCGGGGACCTCCCTGTCAGAGTAGGCTAGATCCACCGCCGGGGACTAGTTGAGTAGAACGCGTCGTAACACCGGTTTCGGGTCGTCGGGGCGCCAGCGAACCGGACGCTAGGCTCCACCGGAATCGCTGGTCTGACTTCGGCACTCTACCGGTCGGCACGAGCACAGCCGCCCCCCGAAGTAGTCGCTTCACCGTGGTCCAGGGGGGAGAGGGCAAATGGAAAATAAGGATTGTTTTTAGTGGTTAGGCACGAAAGTGAGTCCCATCATTGCTCTTGTGAGTACTACACCGTGCCAAACACACTACAGGCCAGGCTTTTAAAGCTTATTAAACCTTATGAAAAAGAACTTACACATGCACACGCATACACTCAAAAGGGGAATAAAACCAAACAATGTCTCTTTTCGGTAAACGCAACATGTGACATGATTGTATTTATTTTTGTTGCATACCAAGCATTATACAGTATTTCCCATAAAAAATGCGAAAATCCATACCTAAGTTTCAAATATTTTTTTCATAGAAAATGATAAAAAAAATCATAATTTTATTTAGGGAATCGTTTATTAAGCCTTTCATGATAACATTACTCAATATGTTCACCATTTTTTTCGATCAACTTCTCCAAACGGGGACGGAATCGAGAGCATACCTTCTCAATGTATGAGTCAGTCATTGAGTTCCATGCCTTGGCAATGGAAGCTTTCAGGGCGCCAACACTGGGTGAGAACGTTCACAGGCTTTAGCTTGAACATATGCCTATATTGAGTTATCCAAAGGATTCAAGTCCGGGCTGCTAGGAGGCCAAATGTCCTTGGCCAAAATTCCATGTTTTCCTTCAGCCACGCTTGAGTCCTTTTAAAGGTATGACACGGTGCTCCGTCTTGTTGGAAAATGACGTATTGGTGTACCCAAAGTTGGCTTTCATCCATAGCAGAACGTGGTAATTCAAAATGTTCATCTAAACCTCGGTATTAACATTTAATCCAGCTTTGATAAATACTGGAGGTATTTTCAAGACTTTGGACGCAACGGGGACTGCGTCCTCCAAATGTTAACAATATGGAGCATGGCACTGCCTACTCTCTATTGTTAACATTTCGCGGAACGAAGGCGGGCTCTTCGACCACATCTATTGGATTTATTCTGTAACTCGATGGCTCGATTCTAGTGCTGTGGTTGTGAACTTGCTTTTGGAAGGAGACTCTTCCGTATACTCACGGGCTTTGCGTAAGTGTCTCTGCTTACGGGCCCACCCAAAAGTTTTTGGCCCTTCATACAGGAGCTTGATGATCACAAACAACAATAGAATCCTGATCAAATCGTTTTTCAGATCATTCCACTATTATGGAAAGTGTCCTTGCTACAAAAGATGGTAGTATTACGTTGTCATCGTTATCATCATCATCATATAAATGGCTTGTTTAGTGCAATGCATCCTCGATATCCTTTATAACGGATAACATTACGTACTGTTTGCATGTTAGCTGTGATGTTAGCATACCACAAAAGACTGTCAGCTAGTTTATGTGCACTCAACCGAGGATTTGTTTGATTTTCCGTAGAATCATGTGATGGTGACGATTAGTAAGCTTTGGTTTACGGCCTTTGCCGGTAGAAGCCTCCAGAGATTTTGTTTTCTGGAAATTTTGGAGCACATACTTAACCAACGATCGTGGACGTTATACTACGCCTGCAATTTCGGACAAGTTTTCACCATCATTCTTGAGTGATACGATCAGTTTCCGTATTTCAACAGGAATTTTGCTGTGAGGAATTACCATTTTCCTGAAAGTGATCCAATGTATCACCCAAGTGAAATATCGCAGAGATGCTCAGATAGGTATCAATTCCTATGTTGTGAATACAGGATAGTCGTAAGTTGTAACGATTAGTAGTGCATATAAAATAAGCAATATCCGTAAAAGCATCATTTCAAAAACAACAAAAATATATTTGAAAGTTTGTTTTGATAATCTATTCACCAGTTAGACCCAACCCATCATTTTTTATAATGAATGATTATGAACACACGAATTTCACTTCATGTTGTAAGCCCACAGGTTGCTACAAAAACATATTGGTGTCCCGGTGTTTGTGCGGAAAGAAAAACCAAAACGAGTAAATACCCACAACAGGATTAATCATAACAAAAATGGTCACACTTTGAAACATAAAAATAGCATTGGAAATAATAGTGCAATAATATATGCATAAAAAAACTGCTCATATGGTTCTTATAGATTATGAACAAAACAAAAATCGTTTCAAATAACTCTACGAATGAGAAACACACGAACCAAAACGGAAAACAATAAATGGTGCAAGCAATACTGCTAATAAAACCAAACGCAAACCGAAGTTCATCTTCACTCGTGCACAAAAGAAATAGTCACCTATTTATATTGTTTGAAATTTAGGACCGATTCCATACTACACACAGCCACACACACACTCGTAACGTGGACGAGAGGTGTTGTGATGTTTACTACTGCTCGTTCGCTTGTTTCGGTTCCCGTCGTTGAACGTTCGATCCACACGAAACTTCGTTCGACGCCATTGTGCTGCTCCATATATTTTCAGAACTCATTTTTGTTATGATGTTTAATCCTTTTCGGTGTCACCGTGAAGAGGGTTCTATATTGTTTTACTCTCTTGTGTAATGTCTACTCATGTCAGTATTAAAATTGTGTCTTGTATATCTTCGCTTTCTTTTACAACTTTTCATTAACAAACGGTTTGCTTAATTTTTGTTTTGTTTTACATCTTTTTGTTTTGTTAGATTATGCATTTATCGTTAGGTTGTTTTCCTACCACTTGTCAGCTGCTATAATATACTAACATACAGATATATATAGAGTGTGAGAGAGAAAGGAGAGGGATGTACACGAGAACAATAGACGAACTACTATTGAAGAAGTTTTAACTGAGTCCAAAGTTTGGTTTGAGGATCGTTTCAACGAAAGGAGCTAAATGCTAGATGTAAAAACAGTTCAACGTGTTGCAAAATAAGGGAGATGGTATTAACAATTTTGAAGCTCGAAAGGCATACGATTGATTTTGGAAGTGTGTAAATGAAAGGAAATAGCCTCTAACGTTAATTCAGTATTATTTCTTGTTAGATTTTTGCTTCTTTAGTGATGATATATGTTAGGCTGGTTTAGCTGAAAGTACATAAAAATAGAAGAAAGGAGCGATGGATTGGTTAGTATGGAATATTGTTCGAATAAAGACCAAAACATTTGATACATTAGTGAATATGCTATCTAGACAAGTTAACGCTTCCGTGGATGTTTCTGTTAAATATTAATTGCCCTTGATAGGGTACAGCGATGGAAACATATGTTACGAATGTTTTCTACATACCTTGCTGGAATGCACGTCCTCCGTGTGAGCTGTGCACACTGGGGGGACCTTGTCCGTAAAGGCCCTCATATGCTTGATCGGGTGAGAGGATGTCCTGTACCGTTGGAGGTTGTTTTGGTGATGGTGGTGGAAACATTTGTGCGTGGATATTCAACGTATTTGTGTATGTGTGTGTGTTCGTATTTATATCAGTTGTGATGAAAACAGTGTTTTTTTTTGTAAACATAAAGTAAAAATAGAAAGGAAACAAAAAACAAAGATAAGTCAATTTTTGGACACTAAACTAAGTAAAAAATAATCTTTAATCGAAGAGATCATTCCATTTCATGATTCTGGAACAACCGGAAAATGCTTTTGATTGATATATTTCAATCATCACGAGCAGTTCCCAGTGTTGCACGAGTAGATTTATTTGAAATTTCCAATCGTTTCTATGCATAATTCAATCCAATGTAGATAGATGATACAAACAATAGAAGTGAAAAAGCCAATTTATACATTTCGTTGCTGTGGTATATCGGTGGGGAAGCATTTGATAGTTGTTTTACAAAATTAAATAATATACGAAAAAGATACAAATGAAATTGATTTAAGTGATCAAGGTTTCGAGATATCAAATATACACAATCGAGGGAAACCAGCAATGGCAGATAAGACACGTATGCGAATTTTCAAGAAAAAAAAAACCAGGAAAGTTCACTGTCTACTAAACACTGTTTGATAACACTCTACACTCAGCGAAATAAACTTTCGATAATCATAAGATTGCGTTATGATTATTTGCTATAAGAAATCAGTATGAATTTTATTAAATTACCTTATGAAATATAATGATGTTGAAAAAATAAAAATATGGAGCAACCACAGGACTGAAGCGACTGTCATCCACGAACAACAATCGTGAAGCCGAAAATTTGATGCTGCATGTGGTGCTAATTTGACAGCTCGGTTTTCTTGAAGGCTGTAGACAGCAAAGTGGAAGTTGGCGTAATTTTCGTTAATTTGATTCGAGAATAAAGTCTTCCGTATTGTAATTAGTGCAGTGATTATCACAACGATAGTATTTTTTCATTGTTTATCAGTCAGGTATAATAATGTTTTATCTACATTACTGATACTAGTAGGTTGATAGAAGAAATATTATAAGGAATTATAATCCACTGTAAACCGAGCTTAAAATGTTCAAATCGTCACTAGCGCCACACCAAAAGTAGCAAGCTTCAAGAACTGACGCATGCTTCAGTCCTCTGGGAGCAACCTTGATTCGAACCTTGAATGTTGAGGTTATGGCTCCAGTTACTTGTCGACTAGTATATAACAACACATGTAATTAGGAAAGCTTAAAGGCGTACAAGAGCACCGTCGTATGAAACAAAATTCATTCATAAGTCACCCTTATGAAATTCCAAAGCATCGTTCATAACTTTAACCTTATGAATTTCTTAAGATAATTTGCCTGAGGGTACACTGAACCAAGAAACAACATTAAAATTATTAAAAACATCACATAGCTTCACACCGATCATATACACATTCATTTTATGTGTATCCATTGAATGTCATGTGAAAAACACATCAATAGTATTATGATACCCAATAATATTCATCTGACAAAACGATACATTGTATGAGAACGAAGGTTATTTCGTTCGACGATTTTGCATCCAGTTTGAATTTACGAGTACATCGTTGCCTGGAGGAAACGGAATGTATATATTCTGGTGCATAACAGGTGAACGTAAATAATTTCTCTACAATTTTGTTAATTTATGTTTCACAGAAGCCGAATATTCTTCGAGCGCTAGCTCCCAACTTATGCGTTATCTCGAGATCTCTGTTGCTAATGAAGGACTATGTCTTGAACCCGGAGCTGCAGTCTGCGATGACGAGCTGAAACGTCAAGACTATTGTCCAAATCTTTAGTTTAATTGTTTTATTATTCAACTTGAATCGACATGTAAATATTAAAACATATCAAAATAAATTCATTCAAAACTTTTAGTATATCACATGAAATTTATTAAAGATGTCAATCATTATTATTGAAATTTCACATGAATTACATAAACCAATACTAATAATTTTCATTGGGATTTGCACATAAAAGGTATGTGACTGTTCCAATGAATATAATATGAATTATCTCTTGGTTGTTAAGTGTTTTTACACAGGTTGCGTGAAAAGCTACATGGAAAATAATTATATGTGTTTTCAGATAAATTTTACATGATTTATCGGTTCAGTGTACGACAAGAGAAGTGCTGTTTATGTACGGTATAGTACTCCAGATGCAAGACGGGTCGTTGAGAAGGAGAAATAAACACGAATCTGAAACTATAAAATGAAACTAGCAAAAATCGGACGACAACCTGGCGAAAATACTTTCCGATATTGTTCATTCCCATCTTTGCCAATATTGTCCGACTATGCATTAGCCGACAATAATGACTGGACTCGGAAAATATGCGACACTTTGGTTTGGGTGTAACTTTTTATCGCGTGGGTAAAAATTAATCAAATTTTGGGTAATACTAGTTTAGAGTGTTATGTTTATGTGTTTTTTTAAATCGCGATCTGTAAAGTAGTTTCAAGATGCATTCGAAACAAGAAGAGCTATGCCAATAAATCTTGGGCGCGGTGATCGATAATCCTGGTCAGTCGCACAGATGGATCGGCAAAAGTCTTGGAATCCACCATTCCACCGTGTCCCGCGTTGTGAAGATGTTCCAGGAGACGAAGACCATCGAGCGGCGCGCTGGAAGCGGCCGAAAACCGAAAACCGAAAACGGAATACCCAGAGAAGGCGCGGAAGATATGGCAGTACAGAATAACCCGAACCTTCCCACCCGAGACGTGGCCAAAAAGGTCAATTCGTCGAAGTGGTTCGTCCAGCAGACCATGAAGCGGGCTGGGTTACGTGTTTGTAATGTCAGGAAGGCATCAAACCAGACTGAAAAGCAAAACACGGTGGCCAAATTGCCGCGGCCTCGAGTTTTTTGTCGGTACGTCCCGCATGGAGGTTCCAGAAAAGTTCCGGAAGAGAAAGATGGTCAAATTCGCGAAGAAGTACCTGTTGTGGTAGGCGATCTGCGAGTGCGGACGGAACAGCAAGCCGTTCGCTACAACCGGCACCATAAACGGGCAGATTTATCGAGAGGAATGCTTGCAGAAGCGCTTGCTGCCCTTCTTCCGCTCTCACCGTGGTCCCACGCTGTTCTGGCCGGATCTCGCTTCGTGCCAAGCGCCATGCCTGTAATGGATTGGTACGAAGCGAAGGGCGTTAATGTGGTCCCAAAGGAGGCGAACCCGCCAAATACACCAGAACTTCGTCCGATCGAAAAGTTTTTTGCGATAATGAAGAAGAAGTTAAAGAAAAGCGGAAAAAAATTCAAAACCGATGGAGCTCTGAAGAAAAACTGGGAGAAGTTGTGTAAGGAAGATGGACAAAGCCTCGCTCAAGATCTCATGAGCAGTGTTAAGAGAAATGTACAAGCATTCAGCTTGGGGGAGGAAATTCAATAAAAAAAATGCCAAAACATAGCTAATATGAAAATTTGAGAAGTACCCGATTTAAAATGAATTTTTGTCTCATTTTTTTCCGAGTCCAGTCTTTATTACCGTCAAGTTAGCATGAATGTGAACAGTTATGAGCAGACAATTGAAATCAACAGTTCGCTAATAACTGTTCAAATTTATGCTAACTTGACGCTAATATTGCCGGCTAATTCATTGACGGGCCATATTAACGAAGAATTGAACCCGGCATCATTCAATACAGTGGCAATGAAACAGAGCTACGGCGCACAATTTAAGAAAGTTTGGTTGAACTTAGAAAATCGACAGCATGAAAATGCAAATGTATAATACTAATAAAAAAAACATACAGCAATTCAATTAAAAACTCTGCTACTAACCCATCGTCACATCTCAGCAACTGAACACGAACGATAACAATAACATACAGGAAAAAGCAACCATATTACCCATAGCCATGAAGCGATTGGAAATCATCGGGACCTCTTTCCGGTCCAACCACGAGCGAACGCCAACAATATAGGTTACATACTAAGACAACAACAGCTGTCTCGATGGCTCTTACCTGCAAGTCTGGCCCTATCCCGAGTTCACCGTTGTTCCACATCGTATCGTCGCGGAACACCGGCAGGGTGGTCAGTTCGCTGGAGAAACGTTTCTTATAGTCCATGGATTTGTCCTCACTCATTTTGAATAGGACGGCGGCCGCGTAGGTGGCAACACCCTCGTTAGCGGAATTGAGCAGTTCAGTCAGCGGTGCGGTGGCACCCTCGGCTTCGATCAACTCAGCCACTTCCTTGTCGACGGCCAGCTCGCACAGGACGCCGGCAGCAACGCGCTGCAAGGAAATTCAGGGGAAATTGTACATATAAGCAGAAGTATATAACACATTGGCTCCAGCACGCCTATTCTAGGAAAATGGTGTAGGTATATAGGATAAAAGGGGAACGGATCGATGCGCGTGCGCTTGACCCAGGACTTTCAACGGTGGGGAAAGCGAGAAACCTGTGGAATGATAAAGAATCTAGTCGGGAGTTGTTTTGACGCACCTGAATGTTTTCGATGTCGTTGTAGAAGAGCAACTGCACGAAGATCGGAATAACGTTCTGCTGGTGGATTAACTGCCGGTTGAGTTCCTCTTTCGAGAGGATGTGCAACGCTCCAACAGTGCCTTCGACAATCTCCTCCATGCGTACCCCGTCGGCATAGGCACCCGGAGGCTGCGAACCGTTGGTGGCCACCGATGAGCGTTGCTATAAAGGGTGGATTTTTATTAAATTTACGCTTCTAGCTTATCATTTTAAAACTTACCCTTTGCGTGTCTTGGAACGCCTTAAATAACAGACGAACCAGTAGATGGATTGCCCCGTGTTCTCGCAAAGGAGCTGCATTAGCTGGACAGAGTGCCAGATTACGAATCAGCCAGTGACGGCCTTGATTAGGGGCCAACGAGATGGCGGATTAAGTAGCTTCACGATCACCGGCGGCCCGTAGCCGTTGCGGACGATGTTCTGTGCGGATTCAGACTCTGGGTGACGTGAAGTAAGCGGTGCCGCAGCGCGCGGTACAGCCGGTTCTG
>JASCZW010019549.1:0-13587 GCA_034211315.2 Aedes japonicus
CAAAAAATGCGGTTCCATCTTACCAGCGACGCGATCACAATGTCCATCGAAGACAACTCCTCAGATTGACTGGATTGATCGTAAACAAAGTTAAGCAAAACCAGGGCTTATCAGCTCCCAAAGTTGCAATTAAATCGAAAATGAGTTTTCAATTCATATGACACCTTAAATTCGGTGGGCAATTGATGGCTGGTAAAAGATCATATGGTCAGATGGGACTAAAATAATCTATTTGGGTCTGAAGGTATCACAAGAATATGGCGGAAGATCGGCGAAAGCTTGATAAAGGAATGTTTAAGGCCGACTGTCAAAACATGGTGGAGATATCCTAGAAAGTGTGAGCTGTTTAGTGGAATACCTGTAACTAGAAATAAGAAGAGAGATTAGTATTTTCCATTTAATTCCAACTAACGTTTGCATTAAAAAAGGCCAGAAATGGCCGATTTGTCATGCTTCACCCGCACTGACAAAACTACCCATGCAGCATCAATCATAGTGAACCATGAGTCAGCAGACCAAATTTGCCAGCTCTATCAGTCGAATTCTAACCGTGATGACAAAACAGTGAAGCAAGTCCGTTCAGAACTGTGCGCGTTCAAAGAACGGCACCCCGCCGCGTCGAAAACGGACATCGTGCGGCACTTTCTGGACGCCGGCTACGACCGTTCCAGCATCTACAACATCTTGGCACTATTAGACAACAATCAGAGCATCGAAAAAAAGCCCGGCTCCGGCGACCAAACAGTGAAAAACTACCAGACAAACATGAACATAAATGTCAGGAAGCGGAAGTCACGTCCACTGTTTCGGAGCTGCAGGCAATGCCGCAGCGGCAGCGGCTAAATAAGATGGTCAACTCAATTTTCCCGGCGAATCCTATCCCGGCGGTGGTGATGGACGACGAGACCTATCTCACCCTGGATGGCAACGACTGACAGGGCACTTCGTATTTACTTCCGCTATGCAGGAAGTGAGCTCCATGGTGAAGTTCTTTTCACACACCAAGTTCCCCATGAAGGTGCTGCTGTGGCTGACAATCAGCGAGAAGGGAATGTCAAAGCCGCTCTTCTTTAGGAAGAGCCGCTCTTCTGAGTTAGGAAAGGAAGATTCAATTGGTAGGGAGTCAAAGACAAATAAGCAAAAAACAATAAGTTATGTTAAAATCATCTATGAAGTAAAATTAATAAATCAATACTATCAAATATAATGAGATTCTGAGTTATGATGAAGTAATGACAAAGATTGAACTGTAAAATCAAACACTAGCCAACTGGCACACAGCGCTGAATGAATCTGATCAGCTCAGAATTGGCAAAAAGTTCATGTGCAAACCAAAAATGACAAATACAGGAAAACCGATTACTCTTGTTCCCTAATGGGCCCATAAATGATTCTTTATTCCTGTGAAATAGAAAATGTAAAACCATAAACAATGTTAGTTTTTGAATTAATTATTTTGGACGAAGAAATTTGTTTTTTTTAGAATTTGTCGTACATAATCTAATAAAAAACGTAAAAAATCTTTCCGGGGTGGCGCTGCGTAATGTATAGTTGACGCGATTCAGCGTTTCTTACTCAACCACTGGAACAGTGCCCAGGCTGCACTACCAGCTAAGTACGCAACTCTAGCTGGCCTTTGTCATCTTTGACCCGTGGAAGCATGACGTAGGAACTTGTGAGGAAAATAGCTATGTTGCGGGGACGCATGCTCCACCCCAGTTGTCTACTCTCCATTTGGCAGCTCTGCAATATCTTGAAACATCATTAATTGTCAAATAACTCAGCCCAAATTTCCAGCATCGTCTTGTGTTTGAGAGCTTGAATTCATTGACGGAATAATGGTAAAGGATGTTTTTCACGACATAAGGCTTGTTCGTGACAAAATATGAACAGATTAAATTTGGAATAAAACAAATTTGCTGTTAGTTCAATCCATGATGCATTTTTTATTAATTGATTTGTGCATTATTAGTCAGCCCTGTGCTCGCGAAAGAATCCGTAATGTGCGGGTGCAATCGCACTCTAAAACGCCTGAAAAGTGTTCTCCAGGCTAGTAGAAATCGCGTACGTTGTGGAAGTGATAATTTCCATCGCTGAAAAGTTTGGAAAAGTGGTGAAAAAATAGTTTTTTTGTTTGGCTCTCAGCCTCCATTCGCAGTGAAGAGAAGTTTTCTTGCTGATTTTTTTTTGCTCAACCTCTCTCTCTCGCGCTGAGCTAATAGCGCTCTCTCAGTCTGTCGCTTGCGTTTGCACTTTTTGGGAGAAGTGCAGTGGTGTTGGTGTGAGTTTGGCGGATTGGAGTTTTGTTTTTATTCGCCCACCCTGGATGCGATTCATCAAATCGTAAAGATAGAGAGGTAACGTGGTTGTGTGTGTGTTGGCAGTAGTTTGCATCGCATCAGCGGCAACAACAACACAACAGTATGTAGCTCAGTAGCACCTCGTCGCGCGTCACGGATTACTAGTGTGCGTGTGCAATTGGTACCGTGGGAGCTGAAGGTCGTTAGAAGAAAGAACTGCATACATTCAATTGCGCTGTTGTGTGTTGGTGATTCTTCCTCGAGCGAGTCCAAAGTGTCGTCGTTCGCGGGTATTGTGGGGGAAGATATTTTCTGCAACCAAGTGCCAGTATCTAGAACTAGATTTTGGAAGAAAATACCACAACCGTGCCAAAGTGAATTTTGATTCGGTGTTCAGGATAATTTTGTAAATTAATCAGTGCAAGAAGAGTGTATTAGACACAGATATCATATTGCTACTGGAAGGTTTCCGACACGTCGGCGACGGCCGGGTTGATGTGGACGAGTGCCGACGGCAGCAGCTGCGGTCCAGCAGGACTTGGCCATCTAGGGTATCGAGGAAAGCTGGTTTGCAAAGCAACAAACAATTTATTTCTACCATATTTTGAAGACAATATCTTATATCCTGTTTTATTTCATTTTGCCTATTTTGTTTTGTTTTGTTTTTAGTTATGCTTGTCTCTTTTCAGTAACATTGGAGCGGCCCATTGCTTTTGGCGAAAAGTGCTACATATTTTCAGCGTATCGTTAACCAAAAGAACCCGGCTGCTAACCTATCCCCAACTATCCCACATCCCAGTGATTTCTCGTGGAAGTACAGAGGATTTCTCGGCTTCCTACAAAGCGAGTATCATGTCAACACGTTCCTTCCCATTCCCTACTTGACCAGCATTCGGACACGGCCGGCGCTGGTATTGCTTTATAATGGGTCACCAGTTTTTACACATTGAAGATGTATGTTAGTCCCAAACATCATCTGTTGGTTCTTTGTGAAAATACAGCTGATCTGGCAATAACGGAATTGCATCCGTGGGCGGTCAATCATGCTCATGCTCATTTGTGCATTATTAGTCATCTTAAAAGTACTTACAGTTACCTTATTAGGCTGCATATAGAAACTAGGAACTTTTGAGTTTACTCCAACCTTCAATGTCTGTGCAGGTCTCTGCAACCGATTTAGCTGCTTTTGTCCAAGATTTTCAAAAAATTTCGACAGTTGTAGCTTGTTGTTTATATTGAGAGAGTTCTCTCTTCACGAGAGCCCAATACCGCTCGATAGGTCGCAACTCCGGGCAGTTAGGTGGATTCGCCTCTTTCGGTACAACATGGACTCCATTTGCTTTATAAAATTCCAAAACACCGTAAAGACAAGATGCCAAATCAGGCTATAATAGCGAGGGAGCGTCATGGCTGCGTATGAATGTTAACAATCGCTTCTTTAGGCATTCTTCACGGTATATTTCCTTGTTTACCGTTCCGGTAGAGATGAAGCTTTGGCTTGCTCAACCACAACTGCATATTGCCTGCCAAATCAAATATTTTTTGGGAAACTTGGCGTTTATCTTCGTCTTAAAATGCTCTTCTACGCCGTTCCAGTAAAATAATACATTCTTAGAAGCTGCTAAGGTCTTCCAGCACATAAGTTTCATCGTCCATTATCACGCAGGAAACCTTCGTCAAATATTCGTGATATAACTTTGCAGGCCCAGCGTATGGCCGTCACATTCTGTTTATCATTACGGTTCGGTACAGTTCTCACATTGAACGACTTCATACCTTGCTGACTTCATGGTGCTCGGAAGTATGCACGAAAGTTGAGGACATTTTATATTACCGATAGATCTGGTCTCTTCTGCAATATTTGTTTCACCTTCGCGTCGCTTCTGGTGGTTCCTGATCCGTGTTTGTTCTGCTCCCAGCCTTCTTGGCTGTTGTCAAACGTGTATCCAAGCATTTTTACAAGTTTTCTTACGTGAAGATCAGATTTTCATTGCGACCGCACACAATTGCTTTTGAACTTGCTCTTCTTTTGACGACTTCTTTGATCTAAAAGCTTGTAGTATCACCAAAAATTGATTTTACACAATGAACAGACGTTCAATCAGTCTGGGATTTTATTTTTCTAAAAATATTTTTTCGCAAACGACTCATCTGATTAAAATGTTGTCTTTTTTTGAGAAAAAAATATATAATGAAACTAAAAAAATCGTAAATTTATGATTGAAAATATAAAATAATGATTTTCTCAAAGGACCCCCCTTAGATCTTCTTAATTTTTATTTTGTTGAAAAGCTGAAGTTATAAAAAAGCTGGTGAAACGTTTAAGACGGTCACTTCTTTAATTTTTTTCTTCTTTGTTTTTAAATATTTATAAATTTTTTGAAAATATTAAAATGATAATTTTTTTATTGATATAAACCGGGACTACATTTCATGCGTTATCTCCAATTAAAAAGCATATGCAAACTTTTTCCGTATGCCTATGCCTGTTCTCAAGTTATTGCGAATTTTAATAACCGAAATTTATGATGTTGCAATTTTTTTTGGCCCTTTTTGATTGTTTGTCGTGATGTCCACAGCAAAATGTGTTTTTCATAATAGATTATTATAAAAGATTTTTTTTCATTTTAACACATACAATGTTTGATGTGTAAACGATTTTCAAATTGCTATACACTTGCTTAGATATGTTTAATAAGACATTTGTTAGTATGTTTCACAAACAGTTACACAACTTATTTTATAACGTCAGGAACTTTCGATGGATATGGACGTAATGTCGATATGAAAGCACCAAATTGGGCCTTTTCGTGTAAGCAACTTTGTCCTATTCGATAGATTTATCATTAAATTCGGTTTCTTCAATCTGATATTTTGATTTAAGGCTTTGCCAGCTGTATTTTCTCTACACAACACAACATTTTAGAAAACAAACTACAATAAAACTGTTTTGAATCACTCGAGCGATTTTCAAACATGATTTCCATTCGTCCATTCGATAATGGACGAACATTACAATTTTCTCTACACAGATTTTGTTCTTTTGGTTTGTGTTTAGATGAGCCATTTGAAAAATAAACAATCGCAAACTCAAATACAAAATTTTCAAAACCTTATTTTAACAACAGACCATAAAACAAAGAAAAAAATATGTCCTTATCATTGGGTCTACGGTTTTCACGTGAATTTATTTTTGTTTTAACTATGTAAACAATTAGTTTATAACAGGTGGCAATTATCTGTACATTACACGGTGAATCGGTTAAATTCAGCCAAATTTAGATCCTTAAAAGCTCATGGAGATAATTTGTTCAGCTTAACCATTGAAATCATGGTGTCCAAATAGTTAAGGAAATCGAGTGCTCGAGTGCTGGACACTGAAGAAGTCTGTAAGTAGCAGACGAAATAGGCCTATCTGTCAAAAGATAAGGTCATAGTGGAATTAAATGGAATTTGCTCGCGGTTACTAGCGAAAATTTAAAAAAAGTGTTTCAAGGTTTAATGTTTTATTTTTTTTTAAAGTGATCAAATGAAGTGTTAAATTTTAAATTCTCCTGGTTTCCCAATCACAATCGTTCTACTAATACGCTCAAAAAAGTTTTTTTTTTAAATAGTGTTAAATTTTGTTATTTATCACTGAATATATGACATATTTTGTCCATAGACCGAATGAAGTCCATAGACCGAATGAAGGAAAAAAAAATTGATGAGTTTGATCATTTACTTCAGAAAATGTATCAGTTTGTATCACTATAGTTCTAAAAAGAAACGAGTAAGGCTGACAACGTCCATGTTTGAAAAAGATTTGTTTCTTATTGAATAATCTATCATGTTAAACACTTTTTTTTTACATCGCGACTAACATTTGAAAATGGCTGAAAATATTGTTACAGCAAAAATTCTTTTTAATAAAATTCGCAATAATATCAGAACGGCTGGATTAACGAAAAAAGTTTTTATATGCTTTTTCATTAAAAATAAATACGAGAAGTCTATTTTTGGTAAAGTAAGATTAGAAAATACAAAATGTCACAAAATTTGTAAAATCTATAAAAATTTAAAAACAAAAATTTTAAAAATTAGAGAAGTGGCTGTCTTAAATTCTTTACCAGATTTTAGGATATAACTGCAAGTCTTTTCAAAATAATATTTAGAAAATTCTCAAGAATTTAATTTGTTTAGTTTCAGTGTATCTTTTGTCTTGAAGGACACTTAATGACCTACAACTTTTCTCGAACAACATTTCGAAAAGAATAACCGTTTACATGTTATGTTTTTTTGAAAAAATAAAATTCATAATTTACATAAGCCTTTATAGAAAATCAGTCTAGGAAATTTTAGATTTTTTACGAAAAATGTTATCTTGACTTAAAACGCACATATGGCCCAAATTTCATAAAAACCGGAAACTGTCGAGATAAAATCAATATATTTTTTAGCGTTTCTGGCTGGATGCTCTATTGTATATTAAAACCTCATGATTTTAGAGCACTAGCAAGAAAGTAGCAAGAAACCAAAGTCATCTTACTATCTATTTACTGCATTATGGAAAGATTAGTTCAAGAATAACAATATAGAATAACTAGAAATAAGAAGAAAGATTAGTATTTTCCATTTAATTCCAACTACCTTTGCCTAGCTTGACAGATACGCGTATTTCGTCTACAATGTACAGACTTCTTCAGTATCTCGTACTTATAACTCGACTTGTACGAGACACTGAAAAGTCTGCACATTAACAGACGAAATACGCTCTGGGTAGACTGAGTAGTTGAATTAAATGGAAAATATATTTTTCTTCAATTTCAGTTGCAAGTATTCACTAAACAGCTGAAACCCTCTAGGATTCAATATAGAATAAGTAACGGCCCAAAATTTTCAAAGATTTATTACTTACAACAAGAGTGTCTCTACGAAAAATCAATTATGCTTACTTTCCCCTTCCGTTTTGTCGCTCTAAAAATAGTGCAAGTTTGTTGTATTTAATCCTATGGATTAAGGTTAAAAACAAACTGATGAGGCAAAATAGGAATTCAGACAAAAAACTAAAGATAATCAACTATTTATTTGTTTATTTATTTATTAATGTTACTTGTTTTAGTTCCAACTAATATTTCATTAGCAGTGGAACTACTCGCGAGAAGAAAATGGAGCTTTACATAAATCATACAGCGCAAATAGTTTGGTAAAATATCCTAGAGGGTGCTCGAGCCAATAAAAAAAATCTACTTTATTATGTCTGAAAGTTCTAAGATTCATGAGAAAATGTCGATTAAGTGTTGAGCCTTCGCTGGTCCATTGGTTTTCCCATTTCACAGTCGGTTGTGTGTGATTTTTGTAAATATCTTGCAACTATATTAAAATAATGTAAAAAAAGCATTAAAATATACACACTAAGGTTTTTTTACACGGTTTTTTACGCGGTTTATTCTCGGCGATAACTCCAGAATGCAACATATGAATTGATCAACTCTATTTAGTCTTTTTAACGCGATTTCATAATAAAGTAGAACGTATCTCCGGTGTAAAGAATCTTAGTGTATATACAGTGACCGGCATATTTAAAAATCCACCACGTCATGTAAAAGTTAAATAGCTCTAACTTTTTTTCTTCGCGGCAAATCCTTTCCTATTATTGGTGATTCCTTTCTTCAACTATTATTTCTTTAAATTGGGTTGTTTTTTTCGGCACTTAACTCAAATTCAGTGAATTACTAATAAATACGATTAAAATCAACGAATTCAGGTAGGACAAAAATAAAAATCCACCGTTAGTAAATATTTTGCACGCTGTATCCCATTGGCGTACCCCTCATTTTTGAATGCGTTGACATTTCTATGTTTACATGCATTATAAATCTCTACAAAAACCTGAAAAGTCTACGTGTTGTTTTCAAGTAAAAATTAAAAAACATGGGAGGAAGAAAATCTCGTTGCAAGTTCGTAATTTAATCGTCCGTGACTGCAACAATAACCAGTCTCAGCGGAAAATCGCTGAAAAATATGGAGTAAGTCGTGGTGCTGTTCAGAACATATTTTTGAAGCAACAAATGCATGGAAGCGTTGCTGATCGGGCCGGAAAAGGGCGTAAGCGGAAGTCTGACTCACGAGCCGATGCCTGGATAATCCGCGAAATCAAAAAGAAACCATCCATTACGATCCGAGAAGTGAAGAGAAGCTGGATCTACCGATTTCGGATCGAACAATTCGGCGACGGATTGCTGAACATGGAATGCGGAGCCATTTTGCAAGGAAGAGACCGTTTATCAGCGTGGTAAATAAGAAAAAACGATTAGCATTTGCAAGAAATCACATAAATAAGCCGATAGAATTCTGGAAGCACATTGTATGGTCCGATGAATCAAAGTTCGAGTTATTCAACAAAAAACGACGTCTTAGAGTGTGGCGGAAGAGCCATGAGGGACTGCAGGACAGACATCTCCAACCATCGATGAAACACGGTAGAGCAACATTATGGTGTGGGGTTGTTTTCGTGGTTTGGCATTGGAAATCTGGCCTTAGTTCATGGTATTATGACTGCAGATGGGTATATTGATATTTTGTGCGAAAATCTCGAGGATCGTTGCTAAAGATGGGGTTGGAAAGCAATTACACCTTCCAACAAGATAACGACCCAAAGCACACGGCAAAGAAAACGCTGGTTTCTTCCGTTCTAACTCGCATTAAACCTTTGGAATGGCCGCCTCAGAGCCTGATTTAAACCCGATAGAGAATCTATGGGCAATCTTGAACAATAAGGTCGAGAAAACTGGAGTAACCAACAAACAGACTTATTTTTCAGCGTTGGAAAAGGCCTGGAATGATTTGGACCATCAACACCTCAAAAACTTGGTGGAAAGTATGCCGAAACGGCTGCAACTGGTAATCAAGCAAAGGGTGGTCATATTGATTATTAACTGATGGAAATTATTTGATTTAATTTGTTTTTTCTTTCTCACTTGAAGTGGATTTTTATTTTTGTCATACCTTAGAATACAATGTTTTGTAATTTGTTATGTATCTTGAATTCTATAATAAATACTACCAATACAATGACGTTAAAAAATACTCTTGATATTTGTCTTTGACACACGTGGGAAAGATTACCAACCATTTAGAAAAAGATATAAGTTTTGTGCAGTTTTTTGCAGTACTCATAGGTGGATTTTTATTTTTGCCGGTCACTGTATAATCGGGAAATTTATCTAGAACACTAATTTAAGTGGGGATATACAGTTAGAACGAGAAAAAAACTCATTTTTGAAAACAAAATTTCAAGGGGAAGTTTTAACTCGAATCAATCGATTTTTTTTTACAATTATAAGTGTATCAATGTAGTAAGCAAAAAGAAAAAAATTACATTAATTACATTGACATTTAGTCGATGAATTAAAAAAAAAAATTTAAAAAAAAATTGCACTTCTGGCGTAACTTTTTTGAAAAAAATCCACATTTTTTCCGCCATTTTGTCACATTTTTCCATATTTAATAATAAAATATTACATTATTTTTAATTCATCTAGAAAGTAATACTATAATAAACAAATCCTATAAGTTTCATCTTAATCGAATAATTAGTTTTTGAGTTATCACCGGCATAAACTCCGAAAATGCTGTTTTGAGAAAACCGCGTTGAAAGTTTTAATTATTGGTCTGCGCGCGAAGAAGGTGTCTTCGGAAAACGATGAAACGAAACACTTGGAGTTCGAATTTCAAGAAAAGGGTTTCGGGAGCGTATTTTTCTGGAAATTTACTAACTTTTTATGCAATAAAATAAATGATTTTTTCCGTCTTTCAAACTGTAGATCCCCCCTTAAGAGCTAGTAATGATATTCAGCAAACTCACAATGCCAAGAAAGAAAATGATGGTGTGTTGAAAGACGCTTGCATTTGAATGCATCAAACAAACACAAAGCCTTCGTTCCCAATTGATTGCTCCAATTCTGTGAAAGTTCACTGAACAAAATTCGATGATTTCACCAAAACAACAAAAATATCTGTTTTTACCTAGCGCATAATGCACAACAACGAGCTCGGGATTGTTATAAATCAAATTCGAAGAAGCAACGTTGTCATCATGCGAGAGAAATTCTCCTTTATTATTTATTATACTTTCGCAGATGACAGGTCCAAACAGCGAGCAAGCAGATTCTCACGACTGCCTCACTGAACCATGACAAAGGAAACCAGATCAACATTCAGCAACAGCAGCGAATGTTACCAGATTTATCTTTATCCCAGCTTATGCTCTGATGAGTTATCGGATCATCCCTCACCGATATTGAATGGTAATTGACTTTGGTAACCTTTGAAGGCCGGGGTCGGTGCTGTTGGATAAGTGATGAGTGGCTTGCATATTTTTATTCATCATGACCAGTATGAAAGCAAAATATTTGATTGATTGAACAAGTACTACCATAGTTGATTGTTTTTGTGTGTTTTGTTTGTAAGTCTATATCGTTCACTTCAGAATTTTATAACAGACATAAGAATTGTTTTGAATAGGCGAAGCTTAGAGACGATAGATAACAGATATTTTGAGCTTATTAAATACAAGTATATGAATTGTTCACTTCTATTAGATTAACTGATGAACTTGAAACATCCGGATAAAAACATTGCGAGGAAATTTCATCCTTAATACCGGTACCAAACTGTTGAAGTTAGATTGCAATTCCACACATACACACGCTGCTATCAAGACCACCACCGTAACTGATGTAGCCATGAACTTGGAGGAATCGTTCAAGTGCTGCCGCAGTCACTGAACCGTCTAATATTCGCTCATTTATTTTATGATCCAAATTAGCTAAATCTCTTGCCGCACCCCGTCATACTCCCCCAACGCTCCATATAAAAGGAACTTCAACTTGAACTACAAAGAAAGGAATTATGTGCGTGCTCCAAAAGTCATTCAGCCAACCAGATCCACGCATCGACGAAGAAAACCAGGCTGAGAATTTAATGGGTGATGGTTCACATCAACGCCTACCGCGCTTTGGCATCTTTCGCACTTTTTATTACCAATTGTCGCCTTCTTCCCACCCCGTTGCACTTGGTTTCACCAATATTTCAAAAAACTCTCAGAAGGGAACAGAGCATTTTGCCATTTATTTGTCTATTAGACACCCGAAATCGTCGGAATTGAACTACAGAGCAAAGCGGCCAAGCGCAGAAAAATATATCATTCCAAATCTTGCGTGTTAGAGGCATCCGAGGAATGTGCGTTTTTGGGTAATAAATCATTTCCGGGGATTGACGCCACGAGGCGGGTGGTGGTCGAGGTTTGTGAAACGTAAACAATGTCTGGAATTTAGAGCTGTTGAACTGAGTTCTCCTATGCATACCGCTCACTGCGCTAAAACTGTCAAGCTTGAAGGTTACATGTGGTTCTGCAGGATCGATTCAAATAATACATTGCTGGATTGAGAAAAGATAGAGAATCCATAATGAATAATGGGATTTACAACCACTATAAATTTGATAAGGAAGAGCTTTAGATACTGCCTTAATATCTTCAACATTTGTTTAGTTTTGTGCATTTCAAGAACGATTACGAACAAAAGAATTCATGAAGATTGCAGCTGGTACTAAAGATTTGATTATCGAAATGAAATATGAAACTAAACATGTAATCCTATACACTAGATTTTTCGTTATAACTAGAAAGAGTAGATTATTTTTGACAAATGATATGAATATTAAATTTAAAGACAATAGACTAAGCTCTAGTAATAATGTCGACACGTACACACTTCAAATACTTGATAGAATCCTAAAATATAGATCGAAATACATCGATCGTGAGCCTTACGATGGCTCAGTCAGTACGAGCACGGTTTGCCAGGCCAGAGGCATTGAAGTTTGGTCGAAAGAACACTTCGAGTTGGATGCCTATCTCGGCTTACACTGGAACATAAAGAACCATTTTTGTTTTCGATACATCATTAAACTTCATGAATTGATGTTGACATAAATACTCGCAATCAATGACCTGTGGGAGTGCTGGTAGAAAACTTGCAAACTTGAAATATTTATAATGCCAGCTTAAAGGGTGTCCTACATCAAATTGCATCACGGAAAAAAAACGCTGTAGAAAATTACCTTGTGGATCGATCCTTTTCAAACTTTCAGACAATAATAAATCATTCATTAGCTAGATGTTGGCATATTTATTTCATTCGACTTCAATACCATAACCGCTCGCTCGCACCTTTACGCTTAACTCCACTCATTAGGTTCTGTACAACATCTGGCTGCAGCGTTTTCTGTACGGAAATTCACTTTTTCTTCATGTCTTCCTCAGATTTGACCTTTTTGGGATGCTTCCGTAGTGCCTGCTTCATAATAGCCCAGTATTTTTCGATGGGCCTTAGTTCCGGTGCGTTGAGGGGTTCATGTCCTTGGGTACGAAAGTGACCCTGTTGGCTTCGTACCACTCCAGGACAACATTTGAGTAGTGGCACGAAGCCATCCGGCAGAACATCGTAGGGCTCTCGTGTTGCTTCAACAGAGGCCCCGGAAGCTTTTTTAGACACCCCTTGAGGTAGATCTCCCCGTTTACAGTCCCTGGTAGTCACGAACGGTGCATTTTGCTTGGCCACATCATGTATTTCTTGGCACCATTTGGAAGTATCGCCTTCACTTCCTCCGGAACATCAAACTTGTGCTGGCGGTGAAGAACAGTAGCCCCGAAAGCTGCCGGAAGTCCGCCTTGACGTAAGTCTCATCATCCATGATGAGACAATGAGGCTTCGTCAGCATCTGGGTGTACAGTTTCCGGGCCCGTGACTTTCCCACCGTATTTTGCCGTTCGTCACGATTTGGAGCCTTCTGCAACTTGTACGTATGCAGTCCTACATCCCTGACACGAAAGCATTTGGAAGCATCCCTGACCAGCGTTGATACGCTTTCACGACACGCTTGTGATCTTGATCACTAATAGAACATCCATTCTGACCGCATTTCTCCTTCCGTTCGATGCTCAGAGTTTCGTAGTAACGTTTAATCACACGACTAACCGTTGACTGCACGATTCCGAGTTGTTTTCCGATGTCCCGATGAGTTGAGTTTTCCAGATGATCAATTCGCTACGTTGCATTTCGGGTGACTTTTCCAATGTTCGAAAAACTGACAGCGATAAAAATACAACAAAAAACACTCTAAACTACTTCTACCCGAATTTTCAAGAGAAAATACCTCAATGGGTAATTTGTCTACAGCGTTTTTTCCGTGATGCAATTTGATGCGGGACACCCTTTAAATCGATAAAGTCACGGCTATATGC
>JASCZW010019550.1:0-13591 GCA_034211315.2 Aedes japonicus
TAGTCAAACATCATTCTCAAACAATAGTAAACTATTGAAAATAACGCAAATATAAGGTGATGTCTTATAATGTCATTTTTGCAGAGTAAATTTACCAAATTTCCTATCACAGATTTCAAATCGAAGCAAGGAACGTCTTGCATCATCTTCTTCTTCTTTGTACTAGAGAGAGACTTTAACCAAGCATGTCATTCGTCTCGCCATGTACAGTTGTGTTCAAAATAATAGCAGCGGTTGGTTAAACAAATAAAAAGTGGAATAATTCCAAATTGATGAAATATTCCGAAATATGTTTCACAGTCAACATTTACAAGGACCTTAAATAAACTGACAGTGGGTTTCATTTCAAGAAATTTATTTATTTTTTCTCAGAATTTTGTTTATTAAAAAAGTCAGTGTTCAAAAAATAGCAGTGTTATAAGTTAACCACTAGGAAATCATAAGTATAGCGATAATCGGTTGTCAACTTGTTTTAGCTTTCGAATATACTTTAGTACTTTGTTGCATAACCACTGTTTTAATAACAGCCAAGCAACGTTTCTGCATTGAGTCCACGAGTGCTTGACATCGAGAGACAGGTATTGCGGCCCAGGAATCGCGAACTACCGACCACAGGTCTTCCACATTTTTCGGCTTGGCTTCAGAAACTGCGTATTTAACATCTCCCCATAGGTTTTCAATAGGATTGAGATCAGGAGATTGGGCTGGCCACTCCATAACCTCAATCTTCTTTGTTTGAAACCATGCCTTAGCTCGTTTACTGGTGTGTTTTGGGTCGTTATCCTGCTGGAATACCCATTTCAGCGGCATTTCCTCCTCGGAATAAGGCAGCATAACTTCATCAAGTATTTTGATATATCCATGTTGATCCATGATGCCAGGTATACGGTATACCGGTCCAACACCATAATAGGAAAAGCATCCCCACACCATAATTTTTGCTCCACCATGTTTTACAGTCTTCACCGTATACTGCGGTTGGTATTCCGTGTTAGGAGGACGTCTAACATATTGACGACGACCCTTTGTCCCAAATAGCACTATTTTAGACTCATCAGTCCACAAAACATTTCGCCATTTTTCTCTGGGCCAATCGACATGGAGCTTAGCAAACTTCATGCGATTTGCAACATGACGTTTTGTCAACAGCGGTACCTTCCGAGGGCTACGGGCATACAATTTCGCTTCCATCAATCGTCGTCGAACAGTAACAGTGCTCACGCTCAGGTTCAGATCATCTTTAACCTTTCTGGACGTCGTATATGGATCAATCCGTGCCAATTTTACAATCTCTCTGTCCATTCTGTTGGAAGTACAACGCTTCCGGCCTCGAGTTTCAACCTTTGCTTCCCATTTTAATGCATTTCTTATCATTTTCGCGGAACATCCAACTGTTTTTTGTATTTCCTTGTAGGACTGACCTTGCCTGATTAGCATTTTTATTGTATTCCGCTGCTCTTCGGTACAATGCTTAGCACGACCCATTATGCTAGGTTAGATACAAAAGTCACATATCTTCATTCCCATCTTATGATTTTGAATACTTACTGGTTGATTTAATGTAGAAAACCTTTCTTAAAATATGGTTGAAAATGAAATTTAGCCAGAAGCAATTACCGCTGCTATTATTTTGAACAGTTCAAAATGGACGTTGCAGCATTGAATCTGCAAAATGTAAACAAAGAGAAATCGTAACGCTACAAACAGTATCTCGTATTGACAAGAGATGTCACTAGTATGAACATAAATGATTGGTTGGTTGAATCAGTAACGCATACATGAGCTATGAACAAAGGGTTCAAGCATGACGTGGCACTGCTATTATTTTGAACACAGCTGTACGTCTCGCATGCAGTTGAGAAAGTACACTTAGGAAAAGTTTGCCTCATTCGTTTGGTAGCATTGAAGCTGTGCGGAGCTGGTAGCTGGTCGCAGCTGCTTTATTCGTCCGGCAGCGGAGCTGGTCGTAGAGGCAGCTGGTGGTCGTGTAGCAAATAGTAATGGTAAGTACCAGGCTCTCCCAAACAGCGATCGTCGCGATGAGGTAAAATGGCGAATTATGGGGGCGCACAATCGCGTCGGTTTGTGCAAGCCGCCATCTTACCTTATCGTGGCGATTGTAGGCTCCACCAAAATGCAGCGGTTTTTTGGCCGCCGCGGGAGATTACATGGCGGTTTATGGGAGCGCACAAACCAACGCGATTAAAAGACGTATCGCGTCGGTTTGTGCGCTCCCATAAGCCGCCATGTCATCTCACCGCGGCGGCTAAAAAAGGCTGTAGCTTGGTGGAGCCTTGTTTCGCCGCGACTTCGAAAACGCTGCTGTTTGGGGGCGAGCAGCACGTAAATGAAAATAATCTGTCCTTTTGAGGACAATACATTAAAATAAGAGAGTTGTTTATTAAAGAACTAACTCTAGATTTAGTCGGTGCTCGTTGTAGGGCAAGCCGTCGGAAAAAAAATTACCCAGGTGGTTGGCGCAATCCTTAAATTGATAATCTGTCCTTTTGAGGACAACCAATTTAATTAAAAGAGTTGTTTATACAAGAATTAAACTTTTATTTCGTTTGGTTTGTAGTGCCGATTCGTTCGCCGCAACTACATGGAGGGCGAGCCGTCGGGAAAACTAATAAATAATCTGTCCTTTTGAGGATAACCAATCCAGTTCAGAGAGTTGTTTATATAAGAATCAAATTAACATTTTGTTCGGTTTGTGCGTCATTTAATCTAGTGCCGATTTGTTCGTCACGACTACAAAAACGCTACTGTTTGCGGGAGAGCCTCCATGGAAGGCGAGCAGGAAAATTCTCCGACGGTGGAAATTTTTCTAGCTGGTTGGCGCAACCCGCGATGAATCAATAAATCAATTCAATTTCTAATTTAAGAGAGTAATTTGAATAAGAGTTTAGCTTACATTTCGGTCGATTGACAGTCATATTGGATTTTGCCAAATCGTTACTAGGCAACAGTGTACTATGCAGCGGATCCATAAAATCAGTGAAAATAAATCAAAGCCTGCCGGTTGCTTTGATTTATTTTCACCGAAAAATCCTAACGGATACAAATCCATCTTTGCTACTTTCAATTTAATATTCTCAGCTTCAGAGTTTGTTTGATTGAGATTTTCGTTTCAAATTGTCGATTGGCAGCCAGTGGTATTAGCAAAACTTGATTTCCCTTCTTCGCATACCTTAAACCACACAAATTCCCTATCACGGAAACCATTTTCGATGTCGAACATGATATTCCGAACCAACATTCTCTGTAAATTCCAATTAGTAGTGTGTTATAAACAGTTGTTCTGTTGTGTTAACGATTCGCGTTGGAAAGAGTCCTACCTCTAGGAAGAAAAACTTTTGAGAAACATAGTGAAAGTGAGAATGCCTAACCGATTTGATCCAGAACGCTTGCGCAGATTCAGGAAGCGCATTAAGAGCGAACATACGGGAAATCCTCCGAACCGACCATGCACCGATGCCGAGCGAGCTCGTAGTTATCGGGCGAAATTGAAAGCAGCAAGAGGTAATGCGTTGCCAACAACTATTTGGGACGCTGGAGAAGGTTCGAGTTAGTAAATTGGTATCCATTAAATTTAAATCAACTTGACAAATGGCATGTCATCATTGGGCTCCTGTCTTAATAAATTTCAACATATTTTTGATTGTATTCTGTTGATGACATGCGCAGCATGCTTTACTGCATATGAACCTTCACATGATATCGATACAACTAATGCGCTGAACATGTTTTAATGTGTGATTATTTTATCAGGTGTTTATTTTATATTCATAAGAATTTATCATAAAATAACCAACGTTTTTTCCCATACTCTTTGCAAAGAATAATGATATTTTATAAAACTCACTCTCTTTCTTCTGCGAGATCTAATATATTCATATATATTTCGATTTCCTTAAAGTTTGAGCCATAATGGATTCACTAATTTACCTGACATTCATGTAACATGAATAATAATTTCACAAAAAACCATAGACCATATTTTAGGTACGCACTTAACCTTATATTCTCAACTTTGGCCTAATGTATTCATCACATAGTAAAATGTAGAATATAAAAGTTTTCAATGGAAAAGTAAGAGTGAGCGGTTGTGTATTTTTCGAAGGGCTTATTCATACCAACACCTATATAACTAAATGAATATAGTGGGAACTTTAATGTTTTGAAATGGAATTGCCGATTGATCACATGAGAAAGTCATTTAGATGTTATCAGTAGCTTTATATTCCGTATAGTATACCGAATATAGCCGAATGCCCGGAGCGATGAAATAAACAAACTTTACTGAAATTCGTCCGAACAAGAATCCTTAATGATATCCATATACATCGAAAGTTTTCGATTCAATAATGTTTGTTGGTGACTTTTCATGGTCCAGTACAGCAAACGCCTTGTTAAGCATGTCTTAGCAAAGGTATAACTAGTTGAATATCGTTTCTAGCTAAATTATTGTATGAGTTATAGTTAAAACTGTACTCGTGCGCTACATAATCGACTGATTCAAGGGACATGTACCCTATATACTTGTATATAACCTTACAACAACTGCAAGATAACTTTTGTTATTTTCTGTTTGATAAAACTTCCTGAACTTTGAACAATTTTAGAGACGCTTACACATCTGAAAATGTTGCAATCGATTATTGTGTTTTCATAACAATCACTAAACCTGTCGGATATGTTCTGATAACGAATTTTATCGTAATTTGAATTCTAGAGTAGTTCAATGTTTATTATTACTCTTGAAATCCAGAATTGCTAAAATTGCATAAATTGTAAATTTTTGATTCTTTGAAGTTGAATTATGCAAAGGCATACTACAACTCAGATTGTATACAAATGATCCGAATGGTATGATATTTAAATGGTGAATGTTGAAAAGGAGATAAGGTATCAGTCAAAATATATGTTTGTATGTACGTATTATAGAATTTACTCCGCTGCCTGTCGTTACTGAAATCCCCCAAACGATGCAAAACATTGTTGATGGTTCCGGCGATGGTGAGAATTCCGAGATGCAGGCCATTCAGGCACAGTATGACATACGAATAAACATTTAGTAATGTCAAGCGCTTATGATTATAAGAATGACTAAAACTATCATTAATTTAATAATTTTATATTCCATAAAAGATCCTCAACTATCTTCTAGGCCTTAAAGATAGTCCATCGTAAAACGTGCAACCGTGACCGTGTCATCATTTAAACCAAAAGGTCCTTTTCAGAACCACCAAATAATATCTCAAGAGCGTACATACAATAGAATTTTCTTACATACTGGCTTCAAAACGCTGGTGTAATGTCCTATAAGAGCTGCACCCGTCATATTGTAACTTAAACTGCTTCCATCGGTAAGGGTAAGCGACCGGCACGAATAATTGAAACATTTTTAACGCTAATAATAGCCACACAGAATTTCCCTGACATTATAATGCATCACTTGGTTTCACGTAGTCTACGTCGACCGGTCGTGTCTTGTACACAACGCCACTGATTTTTTACATAATCAATTTGACTGGTAAAGCTTAATTTCACAAGCTTATTGAATCAGTAGTGATGCAAACTCAGGAGTCAGAAGTAGCGTGAAATATGTCTATATCGAAATATTTTCTCCGCCAAACCGGAAATTACACCAGTCAACTTCGATTAGCATTGCATTTACGCACTTAGCTCCAAAGTTCACAACCTAGAGTACATTTAAATTAATTCCACAAGTTGAGCATAAGCTTTTCCTCAAAGTTTCCAGTTCAGAGGCAAACTCCAGTTCACCTACCCTATCTGTTCTGAAGCAATCCTAGACCATCATTCCTTAAAGCTTCGTAAGAAAAACACACTCGCTTGCATAACTCATCCATCTTCCATTTTCATTCTCTCGTCACGTTCCCGAAGAGCACGAGGCGTGCAAATTGCAGTTGCATGTTAGTCATCTTTTTGCAACATGCAGTGAAACAGAGCTGAAAACTAAGACCCGCTCAAGAAAAAGCATCAAATGGATGTGAGCGGCAGTAAAAGCTCTTTATTTCATGCCTCCTTCTCCTCTTCATCTCCGTCCAAGGCAGGCAGCGTCGCGAAGAGGGAAATCTTACAAGAACATAAAGCCTTCTGTTGAGAGACGTGTAGTAAGAGCAAAGTGCACCACCGACCGACCACTTCTTATTACATCAAAAGCCGGATTGGTTTCTTGTGAGTGCAACAGTTGCCTCCACCGACTGTCTTTAGCTAGATGGAAGGATTAAATTCAAATTTAATTAAGGGATTATGTACATCTCTGTTCCCTGGTTGCATGAGAAGTTTGGAGCGTGGTTTATGCGACTATGTGTGTGTGTGAGTGTGAGTGCCTGTGTGTTTTAGTTTGTCAAAGGATGGGAAAATAGGTTTAGGCATCCGGTTTCGACAGAACTCTCGCTGCTTGATTGGATCGGATATGATGCGAAAAGGAAATTAAACATTATCCGTAGCTCAAAGATGAAGTTTGCTAATTGTGAGAAAGGAACCCATCAAAGGAGATAAACACATTTGTTAGGCTATCACTATCACAAAGAAGTGTAGAAACCAGAAAGTAGATATCTACTTGCTGACAGCCGATTGATGGTTTCCCAAGAAATTGATCGTGATTTAGCTAGCAATGAAGAGGAATTGTTTGCTTCTTAAAGGTTGAATATTTTGAAAAGATTGAAGCGATTTTCAAACATCTATTTTAATATATTCTTCCATATAAGAACTTCACTGAATCTATATGTAAGTATAATAACTTTGTTATAAGGCTTTAATTTAATTATCATAGTATTTAGTGAGCCATACCTATAGCCTTATTTTATTCAAGTAAACCACAGTTCTAGAGAAAATCGTCAAAAGGTCGAAAGTAACATTTGTAAACAATGACTTAAAACCTAAATTTCCTGGAAATACCAGGTTGCTAACATCTACATCCACTACCAACTGGAGGGTAATAACTCCTTGTATCTATTTCTGGTGCTATTTTGTTGGTGGGAGCAAGCAGATCCCAGAAAAATGCACTAGAAGTCATTGTTTACAAATGTTACTTTCGACCTTTTGACTATTTTGTCTAGATTTCGTTTTTTCCCAAATCAATGGGGTTGTGTAAAAGACACCACCGCAGGTCCGGTCCGTGTTAGGCGCGACAGATCTCTATATTTTTAAATTTGTAAAATTCCTCCAACCTTTCCACTCTCTGCAACCCACCTCGGTACAATCCGTGACCCTTTAACTGCGGGTCTAGTTCATTCGCAATCCAAACGTACAATCCATACGCTCTGAATTCAAGCTCGAACCCAGAGGACCCCTTTAATCCATAAACAACCAAAGGCAATATTGATTCGTTGGTAGCTCCATGCTAAGTGAACCATAACCAAGCATGCCATGTAATTGATACGCCAGAATACACAATCAACACTTTTCCCCTTCCCTCATCTTGACTCACTCACAATCCAATCAAACACGGTTGCATTGTCGTCGTTTGTTGTGCTTCTGAGATCTAACCAAAGTCATCGCTTCTTGTTTCTTGCAGAATCATCACTCGGTTTACGTAATGTCCGTGTCACAGTGCCGACGGCGATCAGGAAAGGTGAGGCAGCCCATCTGTACTGCACTTACGAGATGGAAGACAAGGAACGGCTCTACTCAATCAAGTGGTACAAGGGCAAGCGGGAGTTCTACCGGTACACACCCCAGGAGCCACAACCGATAAAGGTATTCAACACGGTCAGTGGCGTCGAGGTGGAGGTGAGTAGTGTTGTGAACGACTTTTCCTATGAATTATCGAATGGTAATAGCAAGAGGGGGAAATTTAATTGAAACAGTTGACGTGTTGAAGGAAACGTTATGAGAAGACGTTCGCTTCGGTGAGCTAATCGTATAGTTAGTCAGCATAGTTATAAACGATAGAGTGTTGTAAAGGGTACGCTTGCATATCAACATTAGCGCCTTAAAAATTGAATTTTTAGAAGAAACGATTGAAAATTCCATTAAAATACGACCATCAGAAAATAATAAGTTGTCATTGAGCGGAGGTCTACTTCAACGGTAAAAGAAATCAAGTTAAGCACTTTTTTACCAGGTACCCAACGAAGGCTAAGCAATAATTCCCCTTCTTAAATGCAAATTAAATTAAAGGTGGATTATGTCAACAACCACGAGATTAACGTACTACCTCGTTGGTGTATACAAATCTCGAGTACTTTTTCAAATGGACGTAAGTAACATTTGGACGATGATGAGAAAATCAGCATTGAACTTTTTTGGGTTTATTTTTATTCCTATTTGAAAACCGGACATTTTAAATTCCACAGAATGACACATTGGTAAAAGTTATTACATCAGTGTGCCTAAAAATTACACTAGGAGTGAAAATTTAAGTTTCATTTAGAAAAATGTTTGCAATAGAAAAAGATAATACGTCATTTTGATAAGTCATTATGATAGATGACATGTTACTTGCGTCAAAATTATACGTCATTCTGCGAATGACAATGTTGATACGTCGAAATGTTACGTCAAGTTGTCATTTTTCATTATTCATAAAAAATGCAAAAGTGATTTCACACCGTTCTGTAAAAAGTTAGTTAAAACTTTCAAGAATAATTAATCAAAAAGTTCAACAAACATTGGCATATATACATGATTTTTTAATAACATGCCATAAACAACGCGTTTGTTTACATTTTGTGACTTACGTCCTCTTGAAAAAGTACTCGAGAAATAATAATAAACGGGATTAATCATTTTAATATACGACTTGTTAATTCACCGTTAAATAAATAGTCAATCAATATAGTTAAGTTTTCGAAGGATACTGAGATTTGCACGTGAGTATTTAAATAATTCTTTGCGGTCCCTAAAGAAGCTTTACTTTTATACACTGGCGCGGGTATTAGGAAATATTACGTTGCATTTAAATTTTGTTGGATGCTATTCAGTACTGCCCTCAAAGTTAGAGCTTTTATTCAGACTTATTTGAGTTTTAGCGTGGCAATAAAACTGTAGAAACGTATGTTATAATGCAAGCTGCTGATCCGATATTCAACCACTAATAGTCACTTAAAAAATATGTGTACATTAAATAAAGACTGATGGTGGGTGTTGGCCGAATGTGGATTTTTCAGATATAATCCTTAATAGGTTACAGAGTATTTTTCATACAACTAGTAACCTAACGTCCGCGCTCCATCACAATATTTTCTATTGTGATGTGTCCAACTCAATGGATAAATTGAACTGAAGGTGAGTTTGAAAGAAGGGGAACTTGGGTAGAGCATACGTACCCACTGGCTGAAACTAAATATTGACCAACGTGCTTTTTCAAATTGTTCGAGGATTTGTTAAGCGACGCAAATTTCCAAATCCAAAGTTCGGATCCCGTTGGTGCATCAGAGCCGGATTTTATGTTCATGAATCTGGAACCTTTAAAAACACACACTAGCATACAGTTTTGAAGCTAGTTAATTTATCATAATAGCACATTAGGGTTAAATCTGAGAGGATTACAATTTTTCCAAGTAGGAACCATCCGCCGACTTGCATGTAAAGCGGAGGGAATTCCTTTCGTGACTTGAAATGAGTGGATTGCTAATTTATAGTTAGTTTATTACAAAATGCAGAGAGACTGCTTAGGGAAGCATGCATCGACAGTAGCTGAGCGGCAGAGATAAATAGAAATGAGCTTTCAGATGGTTTGTTTATAGATCAAACCAATAACTAACCTTTAAACATCATATGTACTCACTAAAGGTTGACAATAAAGGTTGACAGTAACAGTATAGACCAGTAACATTTCAAGACTAAGGGGCTATTAAGTAAAACAGTTGACTGAGTGCATCAGATATAGCTCGAATGGGCTTCAGCTTAATAAACAACAGAGTATAAGAGTCATTTATTCAATGAAATGTTCTCACTATTCTCATTAAATGCTCATTTCAGCCAAAAGTGTTCAACGCATAGTTATAATCAACAATCGAAGGCCCGCTACAGTAACCCTTCTAGTATCTTTACAGAGCAATGGCTAAACTCTTCAAACATCCCGGGGACTACAAAGATTCTACTTATAGAACGGATGAGTTGTTCTTAACTTTGTTTCTTTTCAGGCAACAAACAATTTGGTTCCTAGAAAGTGTGAGCTGTTTAGGTTTAGTGGAATACCTGTAACTTGAAATGAGAAGAAAAATTAGAATTTTCCATTTAATTCCAACTACCTTTATTGCTTATCTTGACAGATACGCGTATTTCGTCTCCAATGTGCAGACTTCTTCAGTGTCGTGCTATACGGATTAGTATGCACGAATGCTTAGGCTGAGTAGGTTCTCATTCAACTTAGGTGCAGATTGGCGCGTAATTGCCAGCCAGGGTGGGCAATGAACCAGAACAATAACAATTTCTATTTTGGATATGATGAAGTGTTCGGTTTGGATGGTTAAGCGGAATGCTTGAGAAAGAATTTATTGATGGTCAATGCAGGGCACCTTTTACGTTTTCATTTGGTTGCTGGAAAAAATATTTGATAAGATGGGCTTATGGAATGTTACTATTACTCAAAATTTAAACGGTTTAAAATCTGGACATGTTAATCGGTCCTACTCAGAAAAGTTTGTAATGTTTACAATATTTTGAAGAATTATGGAGTATGGAGTTTTCATTTTATTATGGTCAATTGAGTGCAATATAAATAACAACCGACTAGCCGTTCTACACACGGGTTTTCTCAAAACTTTTTAAGTAATAATAGTTCAGTTAGGCATAAAGATGAATTAATGTACCAGAAACTGGACGAACACCTGCGCCTACCCAGTGGAGGACCCGGATACGACCACTCAATGTGTGTCTAGCGTATCGCATATGTTGACTCGTGCAACGAGAAGGATTAATAGGTTGCAGAGACCCGGCGGGGAGTAGTTCCCGGATACGCCTTAGCTAAAGGCACGATCTAAGCATCTAACAATAACAATAACAATAATAATAAAAAAACAGAGACTGATGTTTCACAATTCAATTAAAATCCATTGTAAAAAATTTGCAAATATAGCAAGAAAATACAATTTCAAACCTGAAAATATTCAATAACATCTATTCAAAAAAAATTAAGGATAAGTTTGAGAAGCACAGCCTGTCCACGTTAAATCTCTAACATGATAATGAAAGCAAAAATAATCTGGACATAATTCAACATATATGATTGCTTATTTCAGTTCAAGAGGCTTATAAATGCAGTAAAACAGAAGATTGTAAGGCCCTTCTTTTTGTTGAATTGTCGAACTTTCTGGGGTACACCCACCGTCATATTCCGTACAGTGTTCTCAGATACAGTAGCTGGGGCAGTTCGTAATCTTCTCTTGAAATCGTCGATCTAATTTGCTTTCTTCTAAGTTCAAACACAGCCCAGTATTTTTCGAAGGATTGTGAAATAAAAAAAAGTGGATACCTGTTTTCACGTGAAGTTCGAATATTTACTTCGCAAAGCTCGGCTACTTTTATGGGCACCAAAGTCAGTTTCGCGTGAATTTCTTCAAAATGGTTTTTCGCCATTTTAATTCGTTTTGTTGACCAATCTTATTATCCGTCTGTGCCACACTCAACTCGGAGTTTATTGTCAGCTTATGCAAGGTGAAGTTTTTGCCGTATACCCTTGCTTTGGTGTTGTTTTTCGCTGAATTTATTTTGTGCGCACTCGGTGAAGTGTTTTGTTTCGTAAATAGTGCAGATCATAACCAGTCTCTCTGATATTTGATCATTTCAAGAAACAAATCAGCTGAATTTGAGTACCGTCACCGCTGGTGCTCCTACTGACACAGATGGAGCAAGCTTGAGTCTCATCCGCTAATCCCTCTAGCCATGCAGCAAACGTGATGTACTCCACCACTATTGCGCCTCCTTAACAACCACGACCACTAGGTATTGGTTCATTGAAAGTGGATCGAAAGGAATCTCAGCTGCAATTGGGCGACCATCTAGCGGCATTCTACGTCACCTCGATCAGACCGAAACAGCTTTTCGAAACCATATACAGGTATACCTCGATAGTACGTACATCAACTTTCTCACTTCAAATTGTAATTGCATGAAAACTGCTGGTTGTGTCTAAACTCTACTGCAACCAAAAGAAAGACCAACTTCTGCTCTTTCTTTCGGTTGTATTAGATTTCAGATACATTTAGTAGTTTCTATGGAATTTTGCGAGATGCGAGATTACAAATGCAGACACTTCCATGGTGAAAGCGCTGAAACTGATTCCCGCGAGCTAACATTTGTGTCGGTCAAAGCTAGTGTGCCAACAATCGATCAAAATACTGTTGAGGATAAATGGTACTGGCCAGATGGAGTCAAAATTCGAGCCTTCATCACAATCACAAAACACATGATTAACACGAATCCTGTCATCGTAAACGACTCAGTATTTGATTTTTTCAACTAAACCAGTCGCACTTGCTGGTTCCTGTCAACGTAGTCGTTCTGAACCTGGGATAGAAACTGGCTGAGAGGCTTCCAACAACCACTCTCATGCAAGTATGTAGTTCGCTAGCGTCAATTCTTCGTCTCGAAATGTATTCTTGTTTCAGCGCAACGCAGCTACACTTGCTCACCGACCTTGAACTGTGGGCCATGCTACTCATCAGTACTGTTAAGCCCGAATGTACGATACACTGGTCATCATACCAATGTACACCACAAACAGAAACCCGCTGGATCACGTCCAGCATCCTCTGAAATTTTAACTCGTTTTTCTTTGCTGTCGACTACTCTACTGGGACGCAAATATGTTGGTATTATGGAAGCCATCGAGCCACTCACCACAGTCGTGTCATTCCTGTCAGCGTAAAACAGCCATCACGGCCATGTGTGATGCTAGTGAAGTGGTTTTTCAACCAACTATGCCAAGCAGAACTGTACGATTCACATTCGATCAGTTCCATCTCTGATCCGTTCTCAGCTCACAGCACTGCTCCAATCACCAATCACTCTTCGCACTGCAATCAACCACTGGGACGCATTGACGAATGTACTACGGAAGCTTTTCATCCCCCTGCCACAATTCAGGCTCTCCTGTCATTGGCCAACAGTCATCTTGCTTCTCCTGTGTTCAAGAGATCAACAGATCGTACTCTGCAATCACGCAGCCAAACTTGACGATTCTTGTTTCCTGTGCGTCTGCCGAAATGAACCATTTGAAGCTACGGTTGTATCCTCCAATGAGGTACGACGTTGTAGTGCTTACCGAAACTTGGCACGGGGCCGACTTCTGTAACTCCGAACTGTCGTCCAGATAACTCAATATTTTGTTGCGATCACCAGTGAATCCACTACCAACTTATCGAGAGATGGCGGTGTAGACTTATCGCAGTCAAAGGCGACCTGCACTGTTCAGAAGATTTCCAATGCGGTATACCGCCCAGGCCCAGTGAATCAGAAGGCCCATGCTGAATTGGCGCACCACCCACGTCACTGCTGCTCAACATGTTTCAAAAACGTCTGCGGTGCAGCTTCGATGATGACGTCAACGGATACCTGCCCACAAATGCATCCAGCGAGCAAGAAATTTCAATTCAAAATTTCATTTCTCATATTT
>JASCZW010019551.1:0-13584 GCA_034211315.2 Aedes japonicus
AACGTGGGCATTTCCCTTTGTCACCCGATGCTGACCTTGCTGAGGTGTCGGTGCGGGGAGGAAGACGAGGTGAATTTTATTAATAATACTGTGTAACACTGTATACGTAGTTTTCACAAACCAATTCATACTAAATGCCATATTTTCAAAGTTCTTCGTGGGTTACACTAGTTGTTTGGGATATTTCACGCGTAATTAATCATGTGTATTAACAAGATGAATTCACCTCGGCTTTTTTTTTTTTTGCACCGTTGTTTCGGCGGGGTCAGTGTCGGGTGAGGGGGGGAGGTGCTCGTGTTGGTGTGTCAACTTTGACGCCAGCTGTGGTCCAGACGACTTTGTTGAAGTAGTTCGAGTTTTGTCCGCATTGTTTTCTGTTTGGCTGTGGAGAGGTTTTTAATGTGCTACCTGGGTCCTTCACAGAGGTGCGCTAAGTCAAGCTAAGCTAAGCTAAGCTATGCAGAAATTTGTGTTTCATTTGTTTGAGAGCCCCCCCCCCAGAAGGCGGAAGAGTCTCAATGACCATAAAAACATTTCTCTCCTTCAAAAACCTCCATATGCCAAATTTGGTTCCATTTTCTTGATTACTTCTCGAGTTATGCATAAATTTATATTTCATTTGAATGGGAGCCCCCCCCCCTTTTCTGAAAAGGGAGGGGTCTCAAATTAGCATTGAAACAGTATTCATCTACAATAACTTCCACATGCCAGATTTGGTTCAATTTGCTTGATTAGTTCTCGAGTTATACAGAATATTGTATTTCATTTGTATAGGAGCCCCCCTTTCTAAAGGCGGGAGGGGTGTCGAACTATAATAAGATCCTTTCCCGGACCCAAAAACCCCTGCATACAAATTTGCATAGCGGTAGGGATAGTTCTCATGTTTGGTTTAAATTTGTGTTTCGTATGTATGGTCTTAAATTACCACAAAAACATTTCTTGCCTTCAAAAACTCACCCATACCAATTTTGGTTCCATTTGCTTGATTAGTTCTCGAGTTATGCAGGAATTTGTTTTTCATTTGCATGGGATCCCACCCTTTCTAGAAGCGGGAGGGCTCTCGAACTATCATAAGATGCTTTCCCGGACCCAAAAACCACTGAATACAAATTTGCAAAGCAGTAGGTATAGTTTTCATGTTTGGTTGAAGTTTGTTTCATATGTATGAGAGCCCCCTTTTTAGAGGGAGGAGGGGCTTTGAACCACCATAAAAACATTTCATGCCTTAAAAACCTCGTCCATTCCAAATTTGGTTCCATTTGCTTGATTATTTCTCGAGTTATGTAGAAATTTGGGTTCCATTTGCTTGAGAGCACCCCCTCCCCCCTTCCTCCTCATATGACGGAAGAGTCTCAAATCATCATAGAAACATTTTCCTCCTTCGAAAACTTCCACATGCGAAATTTGGTTCCATTTCTCTTATTAGTTCTCGAGTTATTCAAGGATTTGCGTTTCATTTGAATAGGTCCCCCCCCTTTCAGAAAGGGGAGGGGTCTCAAATCAACATAGAACAATTTTTTGTCTTCAAAAACCACCACATACTAAATTTGGTTCCATTTGCTTGATTAGTTCTCGAGTCATGCAGTATAGTGTATTTCATTTGTTTCGGAGTCCTCCCCCCCCCCTTTAGGATGGGGAGGGATTTCAAACCAACATAGAAACATTTTTTGTCTTAAAAAAACCACCACATGCTAAATTTCGTTCCGTTTGCTTGATTAGTTCCCGAGTTATGCAGAATATTGTGTTTTATTTGTATGGGAGCCCCCCCTTTTATGACGGGGAGGGTTCTCAAGCTACCATAAAAACCTTTTCTGATTTCAAAAACTCACGCATGCTAAATTTGGTTTCTTTTGCTTGATTAGTTCTCGAGTTGTGTAGAAATTTGTGTTTCATTTGTATGGGAGCCCCCCTTTTCAGTGAAGGGAGGGGTCTCAAACCATCATAAGATTATTTTCCGGCCCCAAAAATCTCTGCATTCAAAATTTTACGCCGATCGGTCTTTCCGCTCGCGAGTTAAATCGTGACAAAAGAAACCCCAACTCATTTTTATTTACACACAGTAGCAAGAAAAAAGCCGAGCAAAATTTTGCTTCCAAAATACGCGTTGTTCAACCTTCTGTAACTTTGTCAATTATCAATATATTTGGCTGAAATTTTGACAACACTATAACTGTGCAAAAACAAAGCAGAGGCGAATTCATCTTATTAATTCGGCTTAAACCTGTATGATTACAACGCCTCAGCTTTGTTTTTGCACCGATAGTTCAGCATGGTAAATATCGGGTGAAAGCGAGAAATACTCATGTTGGAGCGTCAATTTTGACGCCAGCTGTAGTCCAAACCACTTTATGGAAACAGTTCAAATTTTGTCCACATCAATCTCTGTATTGTTTCAAGCCATGGAGAAATTTTTAATATCCTACCTAAATTTTTCACAGAAATACGGATTTTTGAAATTGGTATGTCAAAAATGACTTTTTTCACTTTTTTCAAGGATTATACATTAGTTATAGTGTTGTCAAAATTTCAGCCAAATATATTGATAATTGACAAAGTTACAGAAGGTTGAACAACGCGTATTTTGGAAACAAAATTTTGCTCGGCTTTTTTTTTGCTACTGAGTGTATATAGATTACTGCCCTGAAACGGAAACTTAACAAATCCACAAAAAGAGAAAAAAAGGAAAAAGAAAATTTGATCTTCCGATAACTTTTGATTCCTACAAGGCCCATGAATAATTCCTTATATCTGTGCAATAGAAAATGAAGGATCAAAAACAATTTTAGTATTTGAATCAATAAATTTGTTTGGATAAAGCAGAGAAAAAAAATTCTAGTAGAATCCGAACGACTGACAGATCTACTTTATTGGCTCAAAATATAATTGAAAAAAAAAGCACAGGGGGATTCATGTCTTTGGGTATGAAAATGACATTGCGTTAGCTTCGTACCACTCCAAGACAACATTTGAATAGTGCCACGAAGCTAGATGCGGCCAGAAGATCGTAGCGCTCTCGTGTTGCTTTAACATAGGAAGTTGACGCTTCTGTCGGCACGCCTTGAGGTAGATCTCCCCGTTTAAAGTCTCGGTAGTCACGAACGCACCGTTGGCCACATGAGCAGATCAACCGTCAAATCATGTATTTCTTCGAAAGTTTCTGTTTCCTTACATCCTCCGGAGCATCAAACTTGTGCTGGACGGTGAAGAACAGTAGTCCCGTCGAACAGTAGGAATGTCTTCGTGGAGCTTATTGCGTGAAGAAACGTGTCAGTAACTGAATCCGTTGCATGGTGACATGCAATGTCTACAACGAATTATTCCTCATCGTAACTCCATCTACGAAGTGCGCAACTCCTGAGAGTTGCCCCATCGACCGACCGATTCATAAATTGGGTAACCGAAATTATCTACAAACTGGATAGTGGTAACTTTCTGGATTAAGCATCAGGAGTTCATTCAGCCGTTTAATTGCGAAACAAAACTTTCAAAATTTTTATTAGTCACACATGTTGTTTCATCAACGCTGCCTTTGATGCCGTAGTTAACGTAAATTCCTCTTATTACTTGAAAGGGAGATAAATAAAAAATCGTGACAGCAGTCCCATCGGTCTGGTCGGTTTTTTGTGTGGACTATGTAGCTAAAATAATGCTCAGTGTAGATTTATTACAGGAAAAACTATGTTTAACGTGAAAATAATCAAACATTTCAACTTTAATTCAATCAAAAAAAAAAAAAGAAAAGATTCGCAGCCGTTGCTTTAATAACTGATTCAATTATCTGATTCACCATTCTCATGAGTAAGCACAAGATTGATTAAATCCATCCAACGCGTTCTCGGAGCGGTGAAATATTCATCAACATCACCAGTCACCAGCTCAGCTCATTTCATTGTCGGTGGCGTCGGCAGCGAGGCGAACGATCGATTCAACGTTTTCCCGAGCACGGTGCCGAGTTAGTTAACTATCATGCCAAAGAATGTGCCAGGGAAAATGCACACATTTTACACCGCGAATCGGAGGTGAATGAATTGCGTTGTGCTGCCTTACCTCGCCGAGTAAACACTATAGAATCATGCAAATTTTACCGGTAAAATCCGAATAATCTCATTTTCCCGAGTGACTTTCGGTTTAGCTGTGATCAGGGAGTTGCTTCTTTCCAACTAGATGATGCTCCTGAAAGTCACTTCGACTTTGTCGCAGCAGCGGTTTGCCAAAAAAAAAAATGGGGAAAAACCGTTTCTTTTAGCAGGTATAATAAAATTTTATTGCATCTCGTTCGCCGCGGTACGAAGCGATGAGGAGCAAGATAATAGGTCGATAAAATTTTCATATAAATCTTGCAAGCTGCAGTGCTTTTTTGAATTTGAATCACAACTGGAGAGCGACCTTGGCTGCAAGAGTGAAAGACTAAAAGATAACCAGTAATCCCATAACGCAATAGTAACTGTCTTCTCCGATATGACTAAATTGACTTGGACAGCTCTCGTTGCCTCCCTTTTTGCCGATGATCTTCGTTAGATTGAAAGAATCAGTATCCCCAAATCAAGCGGAAAAAAAATCAATCTGATTGTTTGCAGTTGTCGTCAGCGCGCCGCAAACAAAGTGAGTAAAATGACGAGGATGAGCCATCGAAGGATCAAAAATGTAAAATACTCGTCGGGGAAACTGCTGGCTGGACCCTAAAATAACATTATCATGTTGTTTTAAAATGGTTTTGCCCGGCGTATACGAATCACTCCAAAGTGTATGTTGGGATGAGGGTGTTTGTTGAAGTATTTTATAACTAAAGTTTTCTCGTGGGAACCGGGGTCTGGGACCTGTGCACGCGCGTGAAGTGTAATACATTGAGGCTGGTCCGTTTAGTTGACAAGGGGCCGATGCCAAACTAGAGCGAGTATCACCACGCCAACAACCGTCAGTGAAATGTAAATGTTTGAATAACCAATCCCCCCATACGGGCCGTTGTCATTCATACCGGAGCGGCGCGGCGGGACACAGAACACTGTATGTACCTTACTACCGCAGCTCAGTGCAGTACATTGGCAGAGTGGGCCAGAAGGTGGTGTTTTGCACCGATTGGGGCCGCAGTAAAATATTCGGGGTTGTTTACGAAAACATAAAACAATTGTTTACACGGGTGTTTCAAGTGTTCACAAGCTGCTTGGAGTTGTAAATTGCCGCTGTGGCGGGTTGGTGTGGAAGTTGGATGGAATTTGCTGAATTTTCAATTTTATCAACTGCTTATTTTAGCAGGGCGTTGAAGATTGAAATAGGATATTGATGAAGGTTGTGCGCTACAGCTATGCTTTATGCTATATATTCTATATGATACTCATATTTAAACAAGAACGTGCTTAAGAGCGTGATTCATATATTTTTCATTCGGTTGTTAATATTTGCTCATATCTGTCGAGTTTATTGTTTCTATTCATATTTAATTACTTATCATAGGAGAATGAATTAGGAAATGTGAAATTTCATTGTTGATACAATCGTTGAATCTTTGATTCTATTATTTCATGGCAATTCTCAGATTTCTCATTTTATCAGGTTTCCCAACATAGCGTTTGGGTAAAAATTGATGATATTTTGACTGACACTAGCTTAGAGTGTAATGTTTACATTGGCGAAATGTTATCACAATCTGTCAAGAGTATGGCTACTGATATTGCGTCAGAACAAGAGAAGATCCGCCATAACGATCTGACTGTGTCTCACCGATGGATCAGAAAACACCTGAGAATCCATCATTCGACGGTGTCCTGGATGGTAAAGTCATGACCCAGATGACCCAGTGGCGGTCAAGCAGCGGCAGAAAGTCCTGTTACCATGTCTGTCTGTCTGTCAGTTTGTGTGCCTGTCCTTTTTTTTTTTTTTAATTCTAGGAGTTCAAAATATCTTCTAAAGAGTGGCCTGTAGTGTTCGTGTTCTTCCACATGCCAGTAACTGATTTGGCGCTGTGTGGGATTCACATGTGCGCTTACCTATGGCTCCTGTTAGTAAACTACCTACCATTGTACACATACAACAAAGACACGCTTTGCAACCGAGCCATCCGGTGCGCAATCCCGCCCGGAAGCAGACATCTTCTTCTCATTTTCGGACATACCGGAAAGGCGCCGAAGGCACACCTCGATTCCGGTGGAGCCTGCGTCCATTTCACTGGCGTTCCAACGACCTAGACCGGTGCTACGGCGCGTTCTCACCTCCGGCGGTAGATCTAGCCTACTCCGTCAGAGAGTTCCCCGGCGAAAGAATTTCTCCCGACCGATAGTGCTTTCTTCTCGTTTCCTACATCGCATGTCGTGGTTTCTTCCGCCAACTCCGCTATAGTGCTGACATCATATCATCACATCATATCATCATATGCATATCATCATATATATAATAGCCCTGTTTTTCTGTCCGGTGACTAGCCAACCAGACGCAGCACGTGGGGAAATTCTCACAAAAAATAAAATATTTGACACTTCAATTCTTTTTTACTAACAGATGCAGAAAACAAAACCCGTGACAACCTTAGACAACTAGACACAGCATTTGATGAAAAAAATCACAGACAACAGACGTTCAAAATTTTGAGTTTTTTTAATGCAGAAAAGAATCTATCACTCTTAGACAACCGAATGCAGCAGTTGCTGGAAATAACACAGACAACAATAAAACACGCCGTCGTACGACAAGCGGGTCCTCATGTCAAATACGACATGAGCACCGCCGTGGCCTATCGTCAATCTATTGATTTTTAATTCAACTACTAAAATCAGTAACCGGTGGAAACTGTATTGAGCGTCATATCTGTTTGTCTGTGCCGAGAAGATCGAGCTGACTTGGAGGATGCTTTGTTGTTAAATTTTGACATTTCATGTCGGTCACCATCCTCATCGCAGCCAACTTCACTCCGATGCTCTTTACACGGAACCATAAATCTACCCAAATTTGAGTTGGTTTCACCTTTTCACCCACCTCAATGGTTGTAGGCCAATATGAGTAAAGTGAACATCGCGCTGGAGTAGATTCACATTTACACCCGTAAAAAATGTTTACTCTCTCGGTAATAAGCTTTACCCAAAACTAAAACAAATTTTGAGCGCAAAATCGAGTGTATAATTTTACTCAAATTTGAGTCATTGCGCCAAGCATCGGTGGGTTGAGTGCAGCTTGCTCTATTTTTGTCAACATTTCGTGAAGAAAAGAGAAAACTTCACCTTACAGTTAAAATTAATAACCAACATGCGATGTAGGGACTGGATGCTCACAATGAATGGCTCCTACAGGTTGGATCTGGAAACACTCCTCAAGTGACAAGTTTGAACGATGAGAATGTGCTCGAGATACCTCAACACATGGTAGCGACTGAGGATTTAATAAAATGTGTGTTTGGATCTGATGTTCAAGCAATGTCGGTTCAAGATTTGTCATAACGCATCATTGTGAGCTCCGACAAATGCGCATACGCTGGCGATGAACCGGAAAATCATTGACATGATAAATGGAGAACCAACGGTTTATTATAGTGCAGATTCTGTTGTTGCGGAGGACCCAAGCGATGCCACGAGAATTCTCTGAATTCCTTCATGAACAAACGCCATCCGGAATGCCTCCGCATACCCTAGTATTGAAGAAGGGAGTGATCGTCATGCTGTTACGAAACTTGAATCCGCGAAAAGGGCTTTGCAATGGAACAAGAATGGTTATTGAGCAACTCGATAGAAGCAAAATTACTGCGAGAATTATCTCAGAGTGTAATCGCGGAGACGTTGTGACGATCCCAAGAATAGATTTGGCTCCAAGTGACTCTACATTACCGTTTATTCTACGTTGACGGCAATTTCCAATCATACCATAATATGCTATTACGATCAATAAATCATTTCAGGACAGACAGGACAGACATTTGATCATGTGGGAATTGATCTTCAGTCGACCGTATTTTCGCATGGGCAACTATACGTTGCTTTGTTACGATCTCGGAACCCTAATCAGGTAAAAGTTCACATTGAACGTAATTCACAGCAAGGAGATCTATTGAGGGATGGTCGTCAGTTTACACGCAATGTGGTATTCACCGAAGTTTTTCAGATGTAAATATAAGCTGCATTGTATTCACCGAATAAAAAACTCTATTCAAAACGTAGAAAAATGTAATGCTTTTCTTATTTAATCTACAAGCGTGAATAAAACATGAACCGTTTATATTAAAAAAAAAACACTTGGCGCTACTGCGTCCACAAATAAACTAGTAATCTATACTACAGTCGTGTTCACCACGTTCCGTTTGTCTTCGTCGCTACACATTCGTCCGACGATATTACGCTGACGTCAGCGCCGACAATGGCTGCTATTTCTCCTCGTGGGTGCGCAAACCTTAGGCAACTGAAGATGACGTGTATCGGTATATTTTCTGTGTCCCGATACTTAGGATATATCGGTGACCTTGTATGGCCGAATCTGTGCAAGTACTGCTTAAAGCACCCATGACCAGACAGAAATTACGTCACGTCGAAGTTAACCTCCCCGTGTGTTCTTTTGATCCACATCGACAAGTTGGGAATTAGACGATGGGTCCACCCGCTATTCGCAGCACTGTCCCACTGCTGCTGCCACTTGGATAGTGTGTTGGTTTGCACTCTCATCCGAACTCCTCTTGTGTCTCGGTCCCTGTAGCACTCGCTATCTTCTTTCAGTTCTTGCAGGCAAATGGGGAGTATTTCGGCTATCACACACACGGCGTCCGACGAGATGGTTCGATACGCACTCGACACGCACATCGTCATCAGGCGCGATTTCTTCCAGTCTTCAATGCCGCCAACCAAACTGGGCATGCGTACCTGATGATTGACGATGATACGCTCGTTAGTAATCTCCTCTTGCTACTGCTGATCGCAGATTTGTTGGGCATGATCCGGGATTGTGCTGAGATCACTGTCGTGGTCTTCTTGCAGACGTAGTCGACACGACTATTGAAGTTGAGTCGATCGTCCAACATGACTCCCAAGTGCCTGACTTTGCGGTTTGAGTCAATGATGCACTCGCCGACCATGATTCTTGCATGCTGCACTGTCTTCCCGTTGCTGATAATCACCAGCACGGTCTTGTGGTGAGCTAGCGATAGTTTCTTCACACGCATCCAGTCTTACACCGCCTCCATGGCCAGTACTTCTTCTCGTGACTCACCGATAACTAGAAGCGTCACATCATCCGCAAAGCCGATGATCTTCACTCCTCTGGGAAGGTTCAGCTTCAATACCTCGTCGAACATGGCATTCCAGAGGGTCGGGCCCAAAATAGATCCCTGTGTAACGCCCGCCGTAATAGCCACACTCCTCTTTCCGGCGTCTGTTTCGTCAATCAGTCTGCGTTTCTGGAAAAAAAACTTTTCAGAATCGGGCACAGATACTCAGGCACCCTCAATCAGTGTAATTGGCGATTGCTGCGATTGCTGCAGCACTAGCTTTTGCCATTTCCAGATGTCGGAAAAAACTGCCCTCTTGAATAAAATGTTGTATTGTGGCCCTGCACATATCAGGATTCTCGCTGATCGCTGTTTTTAGAGTGGTAGTCTTTCGCTACCACAATCAGCTCTTTGTTCGTTATCCTGATTTCTTCGTCATGAACATCCTGGTTGGCGTACGGTGTGGGCAAATTCGCCGGCTGTCTCAATGATAATTTTCGCCGGTATCTCAATGATAATTTTCATCTTCTCCGGGCATCTGTCGGGTGGTACGGCAGGACTTTTTGTCTTAGTCATGGCTACTTTGTATGCACTATCCCATGGACTTGCGGCAGAGATCGCCAAGACAGGCTTTCTTACTGAGCCTGATTGCTTTGTTTAGTGCAGCCCCAGCTGCTCTATAGGGTTACCTTCGTTCCTTCCTTTCGTCGTTATTGCTGGCCCTCTGCATTTTCCTTCTAGCTTGGGAGCACTGTGCACGCAGATCAGCAATCGTCGGATTCCACCAGTAGACAGGGCGTCGACAGTTTCTTGGATTTCCCATTCTTGGCATGGTTGCATCACACGCTCGGGATAGAGTCGCTATCAGCTGGTCTGCGGTGGGGTTCAATGAGGAACCCAAGTAACAATTTCAGTTCTATTCTAGCCGTATTGCTCTCCTCCCGGCTTTGTTGATTAAACTACATTCAAAACTGTTTTGTACACCAACATTTCCTCTATGCATCTTTAAAGCCGAAATAAGTGCAAAGTGGCCCACTCTATACGGTTGTGAAAACAAATTAATAAAACCTTTCTAAGACCATAAAGATTTTGAAAATGTTCTAGTGAAAGATGGTATGACCACTTGAGAACCATCATAAAACCTATTGGCCGCCATCAAACCAGCATAGAACCGAATGGCCACAGCTGTCAAACTTCACGGCAATATCGTGGTTGGTTTTTTTTTGTTCTGCTTTGTTTGATTCTCTGCTCTTCTGATTCATTCAACAGTAAATAATGGCTTAGAAAAAAGTTCTTGTGTTGCTCTTGTGTTGTTCTTGTGAAATACATTCGAAAAATTAATCGTGAAACTCCTGAAAATTGATGGAATTCAATTATGGTTATCAAAACGAATACCGAAGTTTGTCTCAGATTTACAGTTCAATTTAATTACATTTAAAATTTGGTGTATTTATTTTCCACGTTTCAGGTATTTCATATATTTCAATATGACGATTGCAAAAATCACAGTTTTGCCAAAAAGCCAATTTATCTTAACAATGGCTACTATAAAACTATCTGGTCGCTTGGTAGCTTTCCCCAATGCCAATAAGCCATTTAATACTGCATTTACTGGAGGCAAAATGGTTTTAAAATGCTTTTTCAGCTGACCAAAATAAGATAATTTAAATGAGTCCTAAAACGGCATTTCAAAACAGCATATTATGAGTTTATAAAGTCAAAATAAAACCTTTGATTGGAGTAAAGGGAATTTTAGAAGTTAATGTTTTAAGATCGTTGTAAAGAAGCTGTGTAAGTTCTTATAAACCTGACTTAAATTTGAAACCTTTTGGCATTTCTTGCGGCCATAATAAAACCGAATTGATTTTGAGTGGCTTTCATAAAACTATAATAAAACTTAATATAGCTGGATGGTTTTGGCAATGTTACTTGGGAAGTGTTCGAGTTCAGCTTCAGTGCTTCCTCGAACACTTCCTTATTGAATTTTGCTGTCTTCCACCTCCGCTCGTTAGGTTGAGTTCTACTTGACTCCGCCTGCGTCATACCTCCGATGTGGTTCCGGATCGCTAGATGGTCACTGTGGGTATATTCCTTACTTACTCTCATCAGGCATATACTCATTATAGCTCTCATCAGGCAAGGGCTGCAGAAAGTTACATCTTTGATGGACTCTGGACCTTCCCTACGGTAGGTGCTGGTATTACTTTCGTTGGCGATGTCTACATTCAGTTTTGTCAGAGCTTCCAGAAGGCTGCTTCCCCTTGTGTTTGTTAGTCATGCTGTATCACAGTGGTTGAGGTTGATTTGAATTACCTCCACTGGGACTTAAGAGCACTCGCTTGTTTGAAGGCCGGACATCCTCGGCCACCTGTTGGGTGATTTCTGTTCTTCTTGTTAGCGCAGATTAGGCAATTCGGGGACTTTCTGCAGTTTTGAGCCTTGTGGCCTTCCTCACCACACCTTCTGCATAGTTTGCTGCTGTAGGGCCCGTTGCAGTTTCGTGCCAGGTTGCCGTACTCTAGACATTTAGACCTCCGGTTGCTGAGAAATACTCAGTGGGCACACAGACCAGCATTCTTTGATCTTGTCAACTGTTAGTCCCTTGTTGGCTGCATCGATCGGTAGTTTAATCGATGCCACCCTCGTGCCAGTAGGCCCGTTTCTTATGCGGATGGTCATCTGGAGGACTCCTGATCGCACTGCTCCTTCATGGCTAACCAACTTCTTCTTCCGATGTGACCTCGTCCATGTCCTTGCATAGGAGCGTTGCTTTCAGACACAAGGCCCTGACTTGGACCTTGTCGCCCATAGCCCTCTCGGTAAGCTCTCTTTAGGAGAAGCTGCTGGCTTTTGGATCCCTTTTTAATTCGAGGATCATTTCCCCATTGCGGGTGCGCCTAATTTTCTTCACGTCTGCCTCTTGTTCTTCAATGTCCGAACGTCCGTGTACGTGTCGTCGCTTGCTTTGACGATGAGAGGAACCTTTGTTCCTCCTATTGATAACTTCCGTTTTTCGGACCTGTTTTTACCGCGATTTCTCTTTTCTTCCGCAGACGACATGCCGTAGGGTATGGCCATTCTCTACTGAATGACGTTCACCAGTGACGGGTGCGTCCTTATGTTTCTTAGAGCCGCCGGGCCTAACATCTCCTGGTGATGTCCTTGGCCTCTTCGGCGTGAATAAGGGTGTAGTTTGCATACTCTGCGGGATACTTCCCACCACGCTGTTTTCCTCCGCAGTTGTATTGATGTCGTGCCTTCTCGCTTCCGATATTCGACTTGCCTCACGGGCAGTCTTGGCTGCTGAGAGCTCTTTCTCAGCTTATTGGACTCTCTGTGCCATAGTCTTCCACTCTTTAACTGCTGATCTAAGAGCCCTTGGATCTTAATCACCAATGCTTTGATGTCCTTGTGAACGTTGTTTCTTTTGTCGACGTATTCGTGCAGCTCATTTACCAGCATTTTGGCAGCCTCTACCCTATATTTCTGCGGCTGTTGCTGCTGAAGCTGCATCTGTTGGTGCTCCTTCTGCCCTTGTGGCTTTTGCACCTGTTGGGTTTGCAATGGGGGTGTCCTCGCCAACCCAGTTCTGACAAACGGATTTGCCACTCCTGCATCGTTGTTTGTTGTATGTTCTTCCTTTCATCGGGATCCCCCCTCCGCACCGCTATCACGAACCGTTGCACATAGTTGCCTTCGCGATCCCTTGGTTGCTATGTAAACAAAGAGACTAAGCGAGGCTGAACTGCAGATTACCTTCATGGGGTTTGTATCCAGAGACAGATCAGTGTAGCAGAGATGTACATCCGAGCCTAGTACCCATCAGGGTTGATTACAGATGATGAACGCATCGGAGGCCTGTCAGCATTCACCGGGACGGAATGGCTGCCATTGTGGCCCACTCTGTCGTTTCCGGTCCGGTGTCCTCTTTTGAACTCAAGGAGCAAATAACACGGGCTTGTCAGCCCATCGATCGCTTCTCTGGATTTAATATTCCGTAGTGCGTCCGCGGTATCAGTGCCCTTGCGGGTTGTCTGGGCGAAAGCTCCAGGTATCCCCGAAAGGAAAGGCCAAAGGTGGTAATGCACAGGGTGTAACAACAGTTTGTTGCTTAGGAAGGATTTGACTCCCGCCTGTCTGTCTGTCTGAATGAGCCTTATAGACTCGAAAACTACTGAACCGATCGGCGTGCGGTACGTATGGAGGGGGTTTTTGTGGCTCTCGCTTTTATGCTGATAAAATTTCAGCAACTTTCAAAGAACTAATTAAGCAAATGCAGATAATTTGCTTGAACAGGTTTTCTGGAGGCAAAAAATGTTTCTCCTGTGGTTCAAGACTCCTCCCTTCTCTACGCAGGGGGAAACTCTCATACAAATTAAACTGAAATTTCTGCATAACTCTGAGAGCTA
>JASCZW010019552.1:0-13592 GCA_034211315.2 Aedes japonicus
GGTAAAATCGTTTAAGTAGTCCCAGACGACCAAACGGCGGACTGATGGTGGAAGAAAATCGAAGACAGCTGACCCTGTGAAGGTCCGGAAGGTGTTGGATGATTTCAAGTGGAATCCGAACCTTTCGATTCGCGACGCGGCTCTGAAGGCAAAGTGTTCCGCCTGGTTCGTTCAGCAAACCATGAAACGCAGGGCTTCGTGTATTCAAGGTTCGCAAGGCACCAAACCAGCGTGATCAACAAAACACAGCGGCCAAGTCCCGCGCAAGGAAGCTGTATCGAGAGTGGTTAACGAAACCGATGTGTGTGGTTATGGATGACGAAGCCTACATCAAGGCAGACGCAAAGCAGATACCGGGGCTGGAGTTCTAGGTTGTCAAATCACGGTTTGATGTTCCGGAAGAAATAAGGAAGAAGAAAGTGCACAAATTCGCCAAAACATACTTGCTCTGGCAGGCCATATGCCAATGTGGTAAACTGAGTAAACCGTACATCACAACGGGTACCATCAACAGCGAAATTTACCGCACCGAGTGCCTCCAGAAGCGTCTGTTGCCCTCCCTGCAGTCCCACGAAGGCGATACATTATTTTGGCTGGACCTGGCATCATGCCATTACGCACGATCGACGTTGGATTGGTACAGAGACAATAACGTTGTTTTTGTACCATAAACCGCCAACCCCCAAATTCACCAGAGATTCGTCCGGTGGAAACATTTTGGGCCATAATGAAGGCCAAAGTTCGAAAATCGTCCAAGGTGTTAAAGAACGAGCTGGAGTGTGAAAGTGACCAATAGGGTCGGCTCCACAAAATGTAATGAGGGGTCTTAAGGGAAAGGTGCGGGCTTTCAACGATGGAAATGAAACATAATCCATATGTATTAGCTGTTGAAAGTGATGAAAGTTTCAAGAAAATCCGACTTAAAATAATTTTTTGGCGAACACTTTTGTCTGGTGCATTTTTTTCGAGTATAGGCCTTATTTGTCGAAATAGCAAACTGAGTCAATATTAAATCAGTTTTTCAAAGTGTTGTTCTTACTACCAACTTCGTTGCGTTTTCAAATGTTTTGTTCTTACTACCAGCTTCGTCGCGTTTTTCGATTGGTTTACGATCGAAGGTGTGCCTAAGTACCCGCGAAGACAGTATGTAATTCAATGTGATGTCAAGTGTTTAGGTAAATTAAGTTTTTTAATTCAATCAAGTAGACAACTACTAGATTATGTGTGTATGTTGACTGAATTGTGGCAAAATAGAACATGGGCTACCAATCTACAGGTAATTAAGCTTGCTTAAATGTGTTGTCCATGCGTGTGCTCGTGCGTGTATTCAGTGTCCTGCCGTAGTTGTTTGCTTCGTATTTTCGCAGCAATTGATTCCGCTCTCAGGCGCGGCCAACATTCACCCCATCGGAGCGAAGATTTCCGGTATCCACCAGCAGGCCGGACTCGTGATCGGAACACCCGGGAAAATATGGGCGCATTAAAAGGTTTCGATGCAGTAAAAGTTGCACGTTGTCAGCAGGAGCGCACACTCATTTGAAGCAGAGTTGCCGCTAACACCAAACAGAGGACATGAGAGTCTAGATAGACAGACAGAAAACGCATACATTTATGAGAGATGAACGAATACGTACAGCCACAGTTGAAATGAAAGGAATAAATAGAGAATATTTTTTTCAATTATTATAATAACTATAATTCTAATAATAAGTACAACAGTTATAATAATCAGAAGAATTATTTTCTTTATAAATATAAGAGCTTGTACTGTTAGCAATGCATTTTGAAAGATTCCAATGCTTGTGGTTTTAGCTATTAATGCTTAACGTTATCCACAATACCACGATGCAGTTTTAAGTTAGGCGTGGCTTGAATTGGTGCGAGGTCATTGCAACGGAGATGGTGTACGAATTTTTGTCGACCTGGGTGCAAACAAATATGTAGCGTCGTTACTCATCGAGACTCGAAACGTGTTCCGTGCTAAATACGTAACTGCAGTAACCAATGTTTCTTCTTCGATTTTTTGTCCTCATTATAACGACAAAATTATTCAGTTTACGAATTATTATAAGATGCAGTACGATGATAGAAGATTGAGTTTAACAGAAATAACAATAGAAGATTCGCGAAACATTATACCAGCCGAGATATTGACGGAAGAGAAAATCGATTAATGAAATCGATCAATGCAGTTTTATCCTTATGATACTTAGATGTGCCCAATCTGATCAGTCTATTTCCGGACAGACTCTTCATAGCGTTGAACATATAAAGGTTTAAGAGTCACGCTCACGCTTGACTGTGTTAAAAGCCTCAGCCTGAAGTACATTTCGTTGTGGCGAAAGCTGACAGGTTGTTTTGTTTCATATTTAAAATCTTTGAAAAAGATTTATATGATCAACTATGGCTGCAAGCGCTATACTGTGCATTGGTCCATTCGATCCTGAATTTCTGTTTTGTAGTGTGCTATCTGTGCCAATAATGTTGGATTGGGAGAGTCTAAAATGTGCAGAGAATGTTCGTTCGCTACGAGCTTCGCCGTATGTCCTGCAGGATATCATGACAAGATTGTATACACCCCTAGCTTGGTATTCAGCTATTGAAGCAAAGCTAACGTTGACTTATCTGCAGAGATCATATTTGCCTAAACTACTGCGGCAGCTCTTACATTAAAAACCCGAGAGACTGATAAGACGTTATTTTCTTCAATGCGTTGCGCGGAATCAGCATTTTAAAATATTGCAATATATTTATAATATGCAATATGTAATATGGCAATAGAGAATCCATACCTTTTAGTCCTCAATCAAACGGAGCTGTGAAACTCAAAAACCAAGGTACAATAAAGTCAACTGCTATTGCAGACCGATGTTCAAAATTGGAAGAACTGAAAAATAAAAATAAAATTATTGAGACTACCAACACAGACACGGTATTGAAAGCTAGTTGTTGTTGTGCAAACATATATAACCGTCACTGTTCGATCAAGAATCGTTTCTCCAACGGCTGCCGAGCATTATTTTCCACTTCGTTCACTGATCTGATTGAAAATATTTCCCGAGGTTGCGCCAAACACAATAATTATTAACTAAGGCACGATCGGGATTTACAGCGAAGTTGTAAAAATCATAGGTCACCAACAAGAAGTCTTCAGTTAAAACACTATCCATCGCTACCTGCTCGGGTCGCAGATATTTTAAACGGTGTATTATTTCCATCTTACGTTAAACGAATGTTGCACTTGATCCATACGGTTATGATTTGTTCGCTCTCCGCAGTAGCTGTCATCCCAAGATATACGCGCATGCTATGATTAAAACGCCCGAAATCATCACCTTTTACCGTCTTACGACGGACCCATAGCAACGCCATCACAACAGAATGTTCATCTATATAAACAACACTCACTCCAACAACCGCAAGGAGGCTTCTGAGTATTTGTGAACAGCGGACGTCTTTTGCGTGCTCTCCTTTTTGCGATCCTACAGGCCCAGAATCGATTGGAATGTTTGCTCCGCCGAAAAATGGTCGAAATGCTGGACGTTCTCGTTTGTGTCGGAGTGAAAGGCCGATGACTTTGCCAGATTTCATGCGTTCTGACCCTGATGGTAAGCTTGCAACTTTGTATAAGCGAGTCAAGACAGCTTCTGCAAAGTCCAAGTTACCAGCAGGGAAGAACCGTCATGAATTGGTAAAATCACGACCGGTCACCGACGAGTATGCGAATGTTAAGCCAAAGATTTCGACTTTTCGGCGGCCTTCGGAGAAATCGATTGGGAAACAGTGGATTGGAGGGAATGTTTGGAATGGAAATGAGCCGGAACTTTGTTATGGAAATACTCAGAATGCCTCAATATCGGATTATGGTAAGGGAGAGGTTGGAGATGTTTGTGGAGGAGTAGGGAATAAGGAACTAGGAGATAAGGTAGGTTTCGAATTAGATTTTCCAAGTTCTTTTGTTTCTTCTAGGTCTAGTGTAGATGAGTTGCATTCAGTTTGGACAAGGGGAATAGATGAGATTCAAAATTGTCAAACAACAACAGCAGTTTTTGAATGTTTTGCCAAAACTTACCGGGATGTTTTGGAACAGGTAAATTATGCGCCGAAGACTGTAAACTGTTCTTCCCAGACAGTAACTCCCAAATTGCGTCGTGATCAGATAAATTTTGTTTACGCTGGTCCTTGGGAGAGCTGTACTTGGCGTCAAAATAGAGGTATGCAAACTGAGGATACAAATTTGACGTTTTTGAAACAGCCTGCTTTGGCGCAGCAGAAAAATTCCAGTGAATTGAAACAAAATCGGGGTAGGAAACATTTTGGATGGAAACACTTTTTCTTGATGTTTTTTGTTTCAGCCCTGATCCTCAGTTTGATGGAAATTCTAAATCAATTTTAGCAGTTTGGAATTGGGTTTGGTTGATTGAATCGAGCTGAAGGTTGGTCCAATGATTTTCATCAAAATTCATTAGCTTCTCCGAGGATTTCTGAATGGAATTGCTGTTGTAGCCGGGTACGAGCGAATATTTCGAGCTACAACCTTTTCTATGATGATTTCTCTTGGAACCCATTGACACTGGATAGGGACCTTTGGTGAATAAAATTCGTTTAGGGACCCTGCTTGGATGGTTAAATCCAATTCTACCAGATTGGGGGAGCCTCCAAGCAAACCAATCGATATGGCATACTTATTGCTTGTATCGAAGATTTGTTTCGCTTGTGAATTTCAATGGACCAATACTTTGAGCTCGATAGTAAGATTTCGGTTCATTAAGATTTAATTATAAGAAATAGATTAAGGTTTATTTATAAGAAATAGATTGAATAGAAAGGAAAAATAGGGAAAAAAAAAACTAATTAGATTGATAGGAGCTAGGGCAGGAGCACATATGTGATTGGCAGGGAATGAGGTGGGAGTTTAAATGTAGTAAAAAGCAACCTTTATTGATAATTTTGATCGAAACTGATAGAATTGAAAATCAGTTTTGTTTGAAATAAGTAATAGAGGTGACTTTTTAGTACATTTAACGGGGCTTCTCACATATGTGCTCCTTTTGTTATGTATTTTAGCTTGATTTTCAATCTAATGTTCTCTTTTACGAGTAAGTTTGTAAGAATGGTTTATGTTTAATGTCAATAGTCGTGATTGGCAAACTCTGAAAAGAAGCGCGTGTTTTATAATCAACACGATAATATGAAGTTCAAACTTCTTCGCTTTTCTTTTACTTCATTGATTAGGTTTATTTATTTTGAACAACATAAATTTGTGGTTCAAGTGGCTTCTTCTCACCTCCGATCCCGTAATCTCACTTATCAACAGACGTACAACTCGTGGTGAGACACAGTTTGATTTACCTGAAGAAGCTCGAAACTTAGTAAAAATTATTAATTATTATCCTATTAAGCGTTTTTCTATGAAAACACGTGGTAATTGTCATATACTGAACAGAGATAGCCATGATTTCTGTGTGTTTTGATTCTATTTGAGCTCCTGATGTATGGTTTTATTGAAAACTGTATGTTACAGAAAGTAGCTTTAAAAAAGATAGAAACATATCATCTCTCCCAAATTCTCCTTAAACGTACTCTAAAGTGTGTTGAATCAAGTCATGGTATGCCATATTTTTTTCAGGTGGTCCATTTCATGTTGTAAGGCCTATAATATGGCGTAAATTTAACTGAAAATTTACTATAAAATGAAAACAAGAAGAAATACAACTATGCTGTATTCAGCAAAATTGTAGCAAATGTCAAAACAAACAACTTTGTAGAACATAGCAAGCTGGTAAAAGTTAAAAATGAATGACTTTTAGTCGAAAAACGATTATTTACTAAAATTTAGGATTATCGCAGTAGGCTTTGAAGCTAGACAAAAAATATGTTCTACAAAGTTTTTTATAACAACAATTTCTACAACTTTGCTGAACATACCATCTCACAATATTGGCCCATAAAAAAGTTAGAGTATACGCCACTCTTGCGTTTAATGCAAGAAAAAAATAATTTCATGCAAATTGTAGTACAATAAGTTTGCAACAAGTTCTCAGAAGTAACCAAAGCTCTAATACCACAAATGCCCATTGAAAACCTCATGTTCGCCTAAAGTAGCTTACTGGACCACTGTGCAGTGCTAGAGAGCTTTCTCGAAGTTCAAAAGAGATCCTTTCAGTAGTTCAATGAGGCTTTCTCGAAGTTCAGAAAGAAACCTCCAAAGAACAGAAAGAAACTTACCAGAATCATGGGGGTGATTCCTAGTAGTGAGAGAAAGATTTGCTCAGCAATCCAGGAACAAATTTCCCCAAAGTTCAGGAAAAAAACTTCCCAAGAGATCCGAAGAGGACTTTTTACAAATTCAGGAAAATAACTTACATCAAATCTAAAAAAATTTCCTAGATATTCTGGAGAGGTTACGTCCTCTCCAGAAGGAAAATTTCCTTAAATTTTATGCAAGTTTTTTCTTGAACTTTTAAAGAAGTTTTCTTCCTGATCTTTGGGGAAGTTTGTTCCTGGATTTCTTAACAAATCTTCCTCAAACTACTAGGAATTATGCTTCTGGTAAGTTTTGGAAATAATTTTCTCGGAGTACAGGATGGCACTTATCAGAAGCTAAGAAAGAATAAGCTCAGGACAAAGCTTCTCCGAATTTTAGGTCAGATAATTACCAGAGAGATCATTACCTAAAAGTTCAAAAAAAGATGAAACTTTCCATTTGATTTATAGATTAGGTTAATTATCACTTCGTAATTTTCGAGATAAAAAATCACAATCAAAACAAACAAAGTAATGCTAAAATTGTTAGCCAATGGATGCTCCAGCGGAGCAAACAATTCTTGAAAATTTCACGCCTGAAGTCCTAATATTATTTGAGGTTTGTGCTCAGAAATCTTCGAAGTGATAGGGACTTGATACCGTACTTTTCAACACATTAGTTGGAACTACCCAGAGGTGCTAAAGAGCTTTACTGAATTCCATATTATCAGAATGAGGCTTTCTCAGAAGTTCAAGTAGATATTTCTCAGAAGAACTGGAAGAAACATTCCATAAGTATAGGGGGTACTTCCTAGTAGTTCAAGCAGAAATTTCTCAGAAAATCAGGAAAAAATTTCCCCGAAGTTCAGAAGAAAGCTTCCCTGAAATAGTGGACATACAACAAAATTTTCCAAAAAATTGTGGACAGAACTTTCCCAAAGTTTTGGAGAAATTTTCATCGCAGTTCAGGATGATACTGATCAGAAGTTACGAAAGTAACTAAGTTCAGGAAAAAAACATTTATTAGTTTCTGGAAGGTTAAGTTGAGTTGTTAGATGTGAATTTCCAAGCAAATCAGGAGTGACCGCCAGGAAGTTCATGAGGAAACAGCATTTTACCAAAGACTGAGAAACCGAAGAAACAGTCTATACAAAAATCATTCATATGACCATATCGATATTTATAACTCATGACACCATATTAAAATATGGCAAACAAATTATTCCCAGCCGTTCGAATCGTACTATGAGCTAGGACACAAACTCATGTAGGAATTATACAGCAACCTTTGAATCCTGGAGAGTTGATAGAATACCTGTGACTAGAAAATGAGAAGAAAGATTAGTATTTTCCATCTAATTCCAACTACCTTGACAGATACCCGTATTTCGTCTACAATGTGCAGACTTCTCCAGTGTCTTTTACCAATACTGGTACGAGTATTGGTACACGACACTGAAAAAGTCTGCACATTGTAGACGGAATATGCGTATCTGTCAAGATAAGCAATGAAGGTTGTTGGAATTAAATGGAAATTACTAATCTTTCTTCTCATTTTCTAACCAATGAATGTTGAATGTTTAAAGAAATAAAGGGTGTCCCATATCAAATTGCACACATTATAAAATTACCCATTGGGTATTTTCTTTTGAAAGTTTGGGTAGAAGTACTTTAGAGTTTTTTTTATCGCTGTCAGTTTTTCGAAAATTGGAAAAAATGGCGTCACCCGATAAGCAACGTCGCAAATTAATTTTGCGCAAGCACCTGGAAAATCCTCAACTCTCTCATCGGGACATCGGAAAACAACTCGGAATCTTGCAGTCAACGGCGAGTCGTGTGATTAAACGTTACTACTAAATTCTGAGCAACGAACGGAAGGAGAAATGCGGTAAGAATCAGGATCACAAGCGAGTCGTGAAAGCTTTTAAGCGGAATTCCAATGCTTCGGCCAGGGATGTGGCCCAAAAGTTGAATCTGTCCAATTCTTTTGTTCAGAGAGCCAAGGACCGGGAGGGACTGCATACATGCAAAGTGCAGAAGGCTCCAAATCGTGACGGATGGCAAAATACGGTGGGAAAGTCATGGGCCCGGAAGCTATACACCCAGATGCTAACGAAGCCTCATTGTCTCATCATGGATGATGAGACTTACGTCAAGGTGGACTTGCGACAGCTTCCGGGGCTACTATTTTTCACCGCACAGCACAAGTTTGATGTTCCGGAGGAAATAAAAAAAACAGAAACTTTCAAAGTTTGCCTAGAAAAACATGATTTGACAAGCGATCTGCTCATGTGGCAAACGGAATACGCCGTTCTTGAGTACCGGGACTGTAAACGGGAAGAGCTAGCTCAAGGAGTATCTACAGAAGCGTCTGCTTCTTCTGTTTAAGCAACACGAGGGCCCTAAGGTCTTCTGACCGGATGTATCTGCTTGCCACTATTCAAATGTTGTCCTGGAGTGGTACGAAGCCAACGTGGTCACTTTCGTAACCAAGGACATGACCCCCGTAACCAAGGACATGACTTAGTCGAGTTATTAGTACGAGACACTGAAGAAGTCTGCACATTGTAGACGAAATACGCGTATCTGTCAAGATAAGCAAAGGTAGTTGGAATTAAATGGAAAATACTAATTTTTCTTCTAATTTCTAGTTACAGGTATTCCACTAACCAGCTTAAACCCTCTAGGATACCTTCTAACCATTTTTAAGTTTGGGGGCTGTCGCTACTGTCAGAGTTGGTTCCTGTTATCTGGTGGGCCAGTCGTGGCCAGAATAGGTTGATGGTTCGCGGCTGTGATTTGAAAGAGGGGTGGGGGGGGGGGGGCACCCACCGGGGACAGGCATCGTTGAGGGGTCCATCACCGGCGGACCCTCTACCCCTCCTCGTAGTTTTGGTCGAGGTTAAGTATAACTGTACTATATAGTGTCGTAAATATGGCAATCCCTGAGGAAGCAAACCAATGCTGCCTCTCTAGTCGGGTCTTCGCTTAGGGCATCTTTCGGGGAGCTTGAGATGCCATAGAATTCCCGGGGTCCTTGGTACTGGGGGCAATGGCATAGAAAGTGCTCCACCAAGTGGTGCTCGTTGCAGGTGGAACAGTTTATACGGAATGGCTCGTTTCCGGCCATATTGTGAGATGCCATGGTGTGTCCAGAGCGAAGGCCGGAGAAGACCACCTGTTTTCGGTGGTTCGGTTAATGCTTACCTCGGTGAACGGAGTGTTTAATTTTTCGGATGAAGAGCTCGCGGTTCTGGGTGTAGGCGTAGGGGTCCAGGCGTTCCATACGGTTCCGGTGAGCCATTTTTTTGCATCATCTCCAGGGATGGTTTTACCATATAGATTATCACTTTTTCCGATTGAGGCCAATCGATCAGCCTCGACGTTTCCTGGGATACCGCAGTGGCCAGGTATCCAGCCGATTGTTGTTCCAGGAAAGGCCAGTAGTGTGATTGCCTGGATCCAAGGGTTTGACGCTGTTTCTGAGCTGAGACCAGTTACTACGCTGGCTGAGTCCGTAAAGACAACAATTGGTCGGTCAAATGGAATGGTGACGGCGATCAGGATAGCAAGTGCTTCGGCAGAGAAGATGTTGCATTGATTGGGAAGCCTATGGAACCGGGTAAAATGCTCGCTGGTAATCCCGATGCCGACTCCGTCTTTTCCAACGGAGCCGTCCGTGTACCGGATGCAATGGTTGGGGTATTGCCGGTTGATGAGTTCAAGGAACGTCGCGACTGCGGTGAGGAGTTGGTTGGCCTTCTCAAGGAGGTAGACCCCTCCACATGGGCCGGCTGCCTTTTCGAGGAAACCGATGGTGCGCTTTCCTAGGTTGTTTGTGATGTGTGATGTGAGTACCGGAAGGGGAGGACGCCTGCTTCGACGCAAGCAGTGTTGCCAGGTGTTGAAAGGAGCAAGCCGGAAGTGATCCGGATGGCAGAGTTGTAAGCCGGGGCTAGTTTCTCCCACAATAGTCGCCTGTCGAAGCAGGTGATTTCGAGGCCATAGGTGCTTCGGCTGTTGACTATAGCGGCGGCAACTCGGAGCCTGGTTTTACCATTGCAGTTTTGTTGTGTTTCCGGCGATGGTTCGGGGGAGGTTAAGGCGTGTGCGGCAGCTTTTCTTAATTTCGTCGAAGTGACGACGGAAAAATAGGGAACGGTCAATTCGGATTGCTAGCATTTTTTGATGAGGACGTTTGTTTAATGTGGTGGTCTCCAAGGACGATTGGCGTGGCCAGTGACCGATGATTGCTGCCACAGATGTGGGTGAAGCTGCATTTCTCCGGTGACAGCTGGAAGCCAGAGGCTGAGGTCCAGTTCTCAACTAGTCGTACCGCTTACCTAGTTTTTTCCGCATGGTGACCAGTATGACGATGTCGTCCGCGTAAACGAATATGAAAATACCCGCCGGGAGTTTTGAAAAATCCCATTCATCTGGATTAGGAAAAGGGCTTACGGCAATGACCGATCCTTGTGGAACGCCTGTTTCTTCAGTGATTGTGTCGGATCGCTGGTTTCCAATAATAACCTGGAAGGTCCGGTGTTTCAGGAAGTTCCGCAAAAAGTGCATAACGTGTCCAGACAGACCTCAGGTTATTAGCTGTTTAAGGAAGTCAGGCATCCAAGCTCTTTTGTAGGTCTTTGATATGTCGAGGGTGGCGATTTGCGCGTGATGCAATTTGATGGGGGACACCCTATAATGCTGTCAGTATCGGCAGGCATAAATTAGTTGATGATAACTAGATAATAACTTCTCTTCTGAAGCATTGTTAAAATAGAAATTGCCACTTATCCACGTATTAATTAATAATTTATTCGAAAAATTCTTCAATTCGCAACAGTGTCCCAATGAGGTTTTCTGAATTACGAAAACATTAGTTTAATTCACAAAACAAGAATGAAAAATGTAAATTGTTATTCTCTTTCATTTACATTTTTCAAAATTCAAACACTACAATTAACAGTCGAGTTCGATTGCCGACTTGATCAGATTGAGTCGGCTTTTGTAATGCGCAGTCTCGGGAGTGTCCAGTCCAGTTGCTCGACTCGATTACTATAATTGACCTCTACGTACCGTGAAACTCCTTTATTCCAATTAGCGTTTTAAAGTGCCTGAAACCATTCACGCCATCCAATCCATCCACTGTTAAACGCGCAATGGCATAAACGAACTTAACGGTATCACCGCAACTCCGAACAATTAACTGGATATTTCATCCCATTTCAGATTACCGAGGCAATTGATTACCTCTGCAAGCACAAGTTTTTCCGTGAAGCATGGGCCATCTGCAAACTACGCAAAGCCCAAGATGATCCCACTCATGACCAGGTGGCTTCCGAGTGGGCCCAATATCTGGAGAGCATCGGAAATCTCGAGGCAGCTGCTTTGGTGTAATGTTTTTTATTTATCTTCTGAGCTTCTTTCCATTTCATTTGATGCTAAATTTTTATTTTAGGTGGACCGCATCCAAGAAGTACAAAAATGCCGTGACAGCGCTGTTGAAGCGGAAGGAAATAAGCGAAGACATACAGCGTGCCATTGATGCGCTGACTGCCAAGCAGCAGCAATCAAGCGATTAAAAAGTGACCTTCAGTATTCTGAGATATTCTTCACAGTAGTTCGTTAAGCCAGTTTTCATTTTATTTTATAATTTCATCGTTACCTCCGTTATTTCTATCACATTGATACTGACTCCGGCAGTGATATTCGAACTGAAAAGTTAACTATTGAAATACATACCTATTATTACACGTGAATGATGAAAGTCTTACAATTCATGAGATACAACAGGTCACAGGGCGAAAAAGGTCTTGTTTTTATATGTTGGACCGAATAGTTCTTCACTACGTTGATTTTCAGCTAACTGAATTGACTGACTGCAAGGAAAGGTAGTTTCGGTTTCTGTATCTAAAGCAGCACCAATAGCGTTTGAAGATTCTACACCAGATTTGTCCGCATAGTAGCTTCATTGGAATGATCATAAGTGAGTAGACCGCCAACTGGTAAAAGCGCTGCGATGTCCAGAGAACTGTGTACTTCAGTTCGCCTCCGTCGAGTACCGCGTACCCGTAGCCAATTTTCATGAATCCCATCCGGTATGAACAGGTAGGCACATTAATCTCAAGCAATTCTTGATTCTGTTGAAGATTATCGAGATTGAAAGTTGAGATTTCGTGCCGCCCATTGCGGTCCGTGTTCAGTGGAAGGTGATGCACCTCTTTGAAAAGATTATGTCGATTCACGATTGCCATGTTTGAGGTATGATCGTGCCCGGAAAATATTACGTTAGGGTGAAACGTTTCAATTGCCTGTAAAGACGCACAATTTCAGGCGGTAATACACATTGTAAAATTGTTTCTAGATTTAATTTACCTGTTCTGAGAAATAACCCGCCGCTTTGAGCAAGCTTACGTGACTCAAGAAAAATGTAAAGGATTCCGAAACGGCATTGATATCCGTTGTCGCAGGCATGCTACCGATAAATCGATTAATGTTGAAGAATTTTACTCTACGCAGTACTTCCCATGTTGGCTGTTCGCTAAAATACTGGTGAAATCGTTGGATGTTCCTTTTCGTGGTCTGTGGGTCACGATCCTCTATGTCATTATCGCCTGGAATGTAAATCTTATCCGCTACGTTAAGGCATATGGATTAACAAAATGTAAGCATATTAGATAGTTATGTGTTGTATCCATAAACTTACCATCAAAGTATCCACTCTTGGTTGTATGAATATGTTTGCGAATCGAGCGTAGTACTCATCGTACTGGACATCACTTGCCACGCTGCCCTCGTCCATCAAATCACCCAGAAAGCATACAACGTCCGGTGTTGTATGCTGTAGGGCCTTGCGATATGTTTTCGACAGATGCCTTGCAACAAATTATACAAAGTTAATATGACTGAGCAACTGCTAAAATAATCTATTCTGCTGCGCAGCGAGTGAGATGAAGTGATTTTTGATAAAATATATACCAATAAGGACGATGTGTTTATAAATTGAAAGAAAACACCGAAAATGTATGCGGGAATGATGGATATTGAATTTATTGGGGGAGGTAGCTCATCAACTCTTCCGGTCCGCCTCTAAGCATCTTGGCATGAGGTACCTGGTGGTTACACACCGATTACCTGTCGATCTTCCAAGTTTGGAAGACGTCTGTATTGAATTATCTTAAATTATAATATTCCGCCCACTATATCACAAAACATTGCGATTTGTTGTGCGGATCGGAGAGGAAAGCATTGGGTATACAGGGTGCGGCAGAAAATAATACGAAAATGTTTAAAATTGACTATTGGGTTAAGTGGTGTAGCTAGTGACAAAATTCTGTCGAAAGTGT
>JASCZW010019553.1:0-13591 GCA_034211315.2 Aedes japonicus
TCGGCATCACCTGATAAAACACTCAAGCCTATTATGTTTGAATACAGTTTTCGTGTCACTTTTTTGCTGTTTAATAAGTAGTCTAAAAGTAGTCAAAGAGTTCAGATAAAGTTCCATGTGACATACTTAAGTATCATTGAAGCTTCTTAAAGGTTTCATGGTGACTTCTTAGGAGTGTACACGTCATGAAATTATCGGTACAAGTTTTTTTTAACGAGTTTACTTATATGTACAGGCTCTACTGAGTCAACTTAACAGAGCCAAGTTTTCATAAATCAGTTACCTTGAAACTAAAAGTTGAGGGGTAGAACCGATTACTCATAGTCGTTTCGAGGTTAATAGGAATATCTTATTCTTAATCGTCTACTTATAACTATGCTAATTTTGAAATGGAATATTTTTAATAATCAATCAAGAGTAACTTAAACTAAACGTATAGGATATTCAATCTATAATCTGAGACTTATATTAGTCAAAAACGCATATAATAATCTCATGAACTTCAGTTCGTGTACAGCCAAAATGTCTCGAATCTGTACACTGGGTCGTCTACCTCGAGCCCGAAGGGAATCATAAAGCTCAGATCTGACTCTACGATGCTCAGCACATGACCAAATAATGTGATCTGCGTCTTACCTTGTCCACATTCACAGTGATTGCTGTCGCTTAGCCCAATCACGGTATAAATGAGAGTTCAAATTATAAAGATTGGATATGATGCGAGAATAAAGTCTCGACCCACATCCAACCTCCATAGCATGTTGCCATCGCCCCAAATCTCCTTTGCTCCATTTAGGCTGTCAACACTAACGAGTGACCCCAGCAGCATGAAATTGTCATAATTTGTTTCAGCAACACAATTGTGACAGAATTGAGTCATTTTGAAGTTTTTTAAACTGAATTGCAACAAATGTGCCGCTAGGGGCCTGTTGACGAAAACTAGGGACAAATTCATCAAAACAGATTTGTCGATCGTAAATATCGCCTTCCAAAGCGCCCAACTTTACTAGTGAGTCCGCTCTCTCATTGCCCAGAATTGCGCAATGAGATGGGACCCATACAAAGGTGATAATAAAAAAAAAGGCGAAGATAAAGCACTTGAAACTCCTGTTTTTTCATGAGAAAATACGAAGAGTGCTTTACCGGCCTCAAGGAGCGAATAGCCTCTATAGAACTGAGACTATCCGTGAAAATGAAGCACTGATCCGGTGTTAATGAGGCAACAACTTCTAGCGTAAAGTGTATTGTCGATTCAGCGATTTAGTGGAATCAACTTGGCCAAACTTTGCAGCAAATATCAACTTTGCAGCAAATATCACAGGTTAATCATAATGCTTCATGGATAAATCAAAATGAACCGAACCGCCGAGGTCGGAGAAGCAAACACGATTGGAAATATTTTGCGAAGGGTTGACATTCTGTTTAATGTACAAATGGTACAAGGTCATGAAGCGAGTTTGAGGATTCAACTCGAGAAGCTCCTCAAAGTTTTCGATTACCTGGGGGTTTATAACTTCACACCTGGTGAGGAGCCGGAGAGATAACTCAGCAAACCGATCCGAGAGTGGCAACATGCCAGCCAGCAATTTAAGACTCATCGTATGAGTCGAGTGCATGCAACCTAACGCGATACGAAGACACCGATACTGAATACGTTCCAGTTTGATGATGTGTGACCGAGCCGCCGATTGAAAACAAAAACTACCGTATTCGATAATCGACAAAATCGTTGTCCGGTACAGTGTTAGAAGATCTTGCGGATGCGCTCCCCACCAGGTCCCGTTAATTGTGCAGAGAAAGTTGATCCTTTGCTGGCATTTTCGCTTCAGATAGTCAATGTGAGAATCAGACCTCAAGATATATAAATGACATGGAATGAGTTATCGGTTTACCCCAAATTTGAAGCTGTGGTTGTGCAGGATTATGCTTCCTAGAAAAAAACGTCGAACTCAGTTTTCTCCGTATAGAATTCGATACCTAGCTCGAGAGCCCAAGTAGACGAATTGTCTAAGGTACCATGTAAGGGTCCTTGCAGATCGATCCCATTGGATCCCGTGACAGACACTAAACCGTCATCTGCAAGTTTTCTAAAAGAACTGTCAATGTCTTTGACATAAAATTTATACAAAAGAGGGCTTAAACATGATCCCTGGGGGAGACCCATGTAGCTAAATCGGGAAGCTGTAAAATGAATTATTGATTCGATGTTAGTGAGATAACAGTTTACAGCGTAAAATGTATTGCAGCTATTTCCAGCTAAATAGAGAACAAGCAGAGTTCACGATTAACACCATAAATTCCATCAAATATACCAAAGCCTGCTAACACCTCTATCAATGATCCGTCAGTGAAGAACGATTTATTAGAATCAAGTTAACCAAACTTTGAAGCAAATATCATCGTGGCAACCGTAGGAAGATGATGCTCAGAGATTCAACGAAGCTTCTGCATCAGGGAAATATCAAAATGTATCGAATATCTGAAGGGGAAGAAGCAACCACGATTGGGAATATTCGATGAAGGGCTGACATCTGGAGTCAGATACAAGTGGTACAAAGCCAAGAAGTGAGTTTGAGGATTTAACTCAAGAAGCTTCTCAAAGTTTTTTAAAATACCTGGGGGTACAAAAATTCACAGCTGGTGAAGAATTCCGAAACCGAGCTGAGAGTGCCAACATGCTAGCCAAGGGGTTTCCAACAGCATTGATTACTTGTTACTTCGCCCAAAATTACTCTGATTACTCTGTGATTACAAATATTATTATGATTACTGATGATTACTCATGATTACTTGCGGGATTATTTGTTTACTAAGTGATCACAAAGATTATTGTCGATTACTTATGATTACTCATGATTACTAATGATTACTTGATGATACATTTTGACCCCAACTGGTCCCAAAAATCTAATTTTATATCGATTCCGATTCTGTTGGTATCAAATAATAGGTACAATCTAGTTTTAAATACGTACAAAAAACTGGACTAGGTCATTGCGGCCATCAGGAACTGGTGGTTACGATTAATCATAATTATAAGTAATCGTCAGTAATCACAATGATCTTTGTAATCACTGAGTAATCAAATAATCAGGCAAGTAATCATAAGTAATCATGAGTAATCACGAATTATTATGAGTAATCATAAGTAATCATTAGTAATCACAATAATCTTTGTAATCACAGAGTAATCAGAGTATTTTGAGAGAAGTGACAATTAATCAATTCTGTTGTAAACGCCTTGATATGTACTGATTATATATGAATATATATGATTACTAATGATTAGTTATGATTATTTATGAATACTAAGCATTACTCCTGATTATTGTGATAACTTATGATTACTTATGATTATCAAAAATTACCTTTGACTGTTTATGAGTACTTCTGATTACTTATGATTACTCAAGATTATTGTGATTACCTACACACATAGAAATTATGAACTTTACACGAGACCTAATCCATGTTTGTAAATAGTCGGGGATCGTAATAATTGGGGGACGTAAAGAAAGATTTCGTGTGAAATTATGTCTCCTGCAACTGACACATACGCAATTTGACAAAAGATGTGTTCGGTTGAATTTATTTTCTCATCTCTTTCAACACATTTTTATGCGCTAAAGGACGCTTGCATGTGTCGGTCTCAGGGACAGAAATTTACACGAGATTTTGGTAGTGTGTATGATTGTATGATTACTTTGAAAAATTATAAGTAATATCTGTTTTCTTCTCCCTTCGAACCTTGTTGGAAACACCTTGGTGCTAGCCATCACTTCGAAACTCGCTGTTTAAGTTGAGTGTATGCAACTTAACGCGATACGAATACGTTCCAGTTCAATAATGTGCGGCTGATAATCGACATGGGCCGTTTACTATACCAGGCGAGGAATCAATACACGCTGTTGGATAGACCCGCCTAGAAAGCTATTTTAAGAATTAAGTTGTAATTGATCGTACAACATCCCTCAGAAGTTGTTTCGAATTCTAAAGAAGAATGTTATGTTATAGGTCCTCTTGAACTGAGCTGCACAAGAAAATTATTAGCATTCTATAGGAACTTACGGTTACTTGGATAATTCTCTGAAGAGTACATTTATGACCTCTGTTAAGCTTTAAGCCAGTTTTAAGGCCAAGATGTTAAGCGGTATTCTTTAAATGATGTAACTCGAAGTTCTCAAATACATTATCAGTGAAATTCTGCATTTGAATATTGCTTAATAAATCATGAATACTTCAGGTTCATGAGTGTGATTTGACAGTGTGATCATAAGTCATATAGGTGTATGTTTGATGAAACACGATTCACAACTTTACACTTTTGTTGTTGTTTTTTGTATTCTCCCATGTGCGGAGTAACGATCTTTGATGAAGTTTGTCAGAAGCAGATAATTTCTCATCTCCATGCAAAGCGCTAGGAGTGGGCGGTAATTTATTGCTAGAACGAATAGACATGAGCAGAAAGTGTATTGATAGTTCCGTATAGGGCAACGACAGGCTTTGAACTTGAAAGATACAAGTTTGAAAACGAGCGGAGGGCATTGAACGGTAGTATCTGAATCAGGCACATAACCCTTTACCATACTACTCAACCCAAGTAACACACAAAACATCTTTTAAAAATGATTTATAATTGTTTGTATTATAAATGCATTATAAACGTATTGCAAAACATGTCAAGTTTAGAGCGGTCTGTAACTCTCGAATTCTATATCGCTCTGACAAACGGTCGTGCTAAAAATATTTTTTTCCAATGCTCCAACTGCTTACTACTTCATTATCGTTCTTAAAAACATGTTTCCATACATTTATAATACATAAACATGACAAGATTTTATGGGCAGTTCTATATGCTATTGAAATTACATTACATCAACCTTGTTTTGCAAAAAGTGTTCTTTTTACTCCTTGCGATGAACATTGTGGTTTCACTGCCAACGGAAAGCATATCATACATACTCAGAGTTCACTTTTCAACAATCTGAGTTGGCTTAGCAAAGAAGCTACAAACCATCACGCCCTATCACGCAGGACTAGTGTTCAAATCCCACGCTTGGTGATATTATATTTTTTGAATGAGGATAGTTTTTTTCATTTTATGTTTTATAAGGCTTCACTGTTTGCGCTTTTTGCGTCATATTAAAGTATGAATTAAAGTATTATACACCTAAATTTATAACCTATTTTTGTCGTTTAACAGTATTTTAAACTTGTGTAATAAAAGCTGTGTTGCTTGGAAATGCAGGGTAGGCAAGGGGGAGGAAATCCCCTTGACTGGTAAAAGATTATGCAACCGATCGGGTTCTTATACTACCTATTGCTTTTTTCTGGTTCTAGCGATTTGTCCCTCTCCCAATACTGCCTAACACGGGTGAGAAATTATCTCCCGGTGTTGGGTTTATTTTTATTCGGATACTACCGTTCAATGCCCTCCGCTCGTTTTCAAACTTGTATCTTTCAATTTCAAAGCCTGCCGTTGCCCTATACGGAACTATCAATACACTTTCTCTTCATGTCTATTTGTTCTTGCAATAAATTATCATCCACTCCTAGCGCTTCACATGAATCACGATTGTTTGATGTTTTTAAGCTTCCACATGTTTTAAGGCCTAATATTTTGTTTGCATATTATGTTTTTTTAATGTAGCAAAATAAGTCTTCCGTATTTCAAGAAACATGCATTCTAGTGAAATGTCAACGTCAATTTCATTATGACATAACAATGGAGACTGCAGTAGTGATTAACTTCTATGATGGAACATCACACCGATTACTAGAAAATTTAGTGTGATGACGTTTTACTCAAACTTAAGCGTAAGAAATCAAAAAAAAATATGACTAATAAATCCCTGGCTTAAGCTTGAATTTTATTATATTTGAGTGATTGTCTTTATCTTCTTCCATGTTAGTAAACAGGTTGATCAAAGGTTTAAGAAAATTCCTACCATTCCGTATCTTATATTTCGATATGATCGAGTTGAAAGAAGACCGATATAGTAAGCTTAAAGTTTATGATACGAACCTGGTTCATGTCCAAGCAACACAGCTTGTATTAAACAAGTTGAAAGTATTGTTAAATGACTAATACAGGTTATAAATTTAGGTGTATAATACTTTAATTCGTACTTTAATACGACGCAAAAAGCGCAAACAGTAAAAGTAAGTAAAACATACAATGGAAAAAAAATTATCCTCATACAAAAATACAACATCGCCAAGCGTGGGATTTGAACACTAGCCCTTGGCGTGATAGGTTTGTAGCTTCTTTGCTAAGCCAACTCAGATTATTGAGAAATAATCTCTGAGTATCTATGATATGCTTCCCGTTGGCAGTGAAACCACGATCTTGTACGACAAATTCATCGTAATGAGGAAAAAGAACGCGTTTTGAAAAACTTAGTTGGTGTAATGTAATTTCAACAATAATAGAACTGCCCATAAAATCTTGTCCTGTTTATGTTTTATAAATGTATGGAACCATGTTTTCAAGAACAATAAAAGAGTATTAATCACTTGCAGCATTTGAAAAAATATTTTTAGTTCGACCGTTTGTCAGAGTGATACATAGAATTCGAGATATACAAACATCTTCAAACTTGACAAGTTTTGCAATAACGTTCATAATACATTTATAATACAAACAATTATAAATCATTCTAAAAAGATGTTTTGTGTGTTATTGGGTGAATACCTCTTTGATGCCGACAGAAACTTGTTCTACTAAAGTTCGTTCATAACAATTATCAAACACAAAAGTTCATTTCATAGGCTCCACTTTCTTTGCTATTTCAACAGTACAAGAGCACTAAAATGGGTTTCCCATCAATGGAATGAGGACACAATGATGTGTCACATATTAGCAAAAATGCGTAAAATTTAACAGCTCGTGTTACTTTGGAAACTTCAGATGCCTTTTTCATCATACTGATATTCAACCAAATGTCTTACAAGCATTTCCTGGAAATATTGTTAATACCTATATTTGATTGTCGCTCGCATCCTTTTCTGCTTCAGGTTAATCGTAAAATTTGATTTTTTTTTTACTTATATACGATGTGTCATTTTATCATCGTACTGCTTTAAAACTAAATCGGATTACTCTACTTAAGAACAAATTCCATTTTATGTTCATTATCATAACATGGAATTTGTTCTTACTGAAATTTGTTTTACAGTGCTTATGTTACTATTAGTGCTGTTAATCAATCGTTGAATCAATTAAGATGCAGATAGTTTTCAGTCCGGCTTTCATGTGATTTTCAAGCATTGATATAGGTTGCCGTCAAAATGCAAGAACATTCTCATAGCTTGTTGTTCGTAGTGTTTGAAAGCTGAATTTAAAAAAAAACCTTCGAACTCATTCTCCAGTTCCAAGACTGCTTGCCAAAAATGCTCACTTTCTTCATCATTCCTCATTTTTCCACTGCTGCTAAACAGAACCAAGCCCAAAAATATCCCAAAACCTCTGATTTATAGCCCATATAAAATCATTTATTAATATGTATCGATACGCTTTAATAGGGTTTCTGCCTTCTCCGGTCCCATGCGGCTAGACAACTCCTAGTCTTTTGTAACCGAACCGTTTGAATCGAACGGCCGAACAAAACGGATTGCAAAAAGCGGTCAATTTGAGTTCCTCGCACAAAGGCCCGAAAGTGGAATCGAGTAAGAGACACACCAATATGGGAAATTTTTATTGCGACATTAAAAAATAAAACTGTCATCATCGCCATCATCCTTCCACCACTGTGGGCGGGTGGCGAGATCTATCGGTGTCGGCCGGGGTGGTCATAAAAGTCGGGGCCTTTGGACCTCTGGCGATGAGCCCGGGGGCGCTAGATCCTCATCGTCATCAACATCTCGCATCTCGAAGTCGGCGGCGATGAAGCAACGGCAGAAGAAGAAAAAAACAGGCGATTCGATATTGTGCGGTTGCACAATCTTTCTTCGGCCAAGGGCTCTGATAGAGGTAGGTAGCAGCATGGTTGTAGGTCGTGTGACAAGATTTATAGCTTTTAATTGCCTTCTGGTAATAAAGTTGTAGCTGATGGGAAGAAGTTGAGGCGCTCCAGCTTCATCAGCAGCAGCAAGCAGCATGATCCGTGTGGTCAACCGCATGTGAATAGTGAACAAATGGACGAGGCAAATCTCGAGAGGTAGCCTTAATTTGCTGGTCAATTAGGACCATTCCGTTCGGTTGTGTCAGAGCAGCGAGTCTTTGCGATTGCTCCTCGGTGCGATAAACAAATCGAAGTGAGGAGATAAAATCGCGATAAAAATATTCTCACGGTCGGATTTTTCCGCTCCGATTTGCTTTGCTGTCACACACGCACGCACACAAACGGACGGATCGGACGGAAGCCGGTCCAACCGGTCGTCCCGTCGTCATCATCACCGACATCGTCGTCGTCGTCGTCGTCGTCGGCGTCGTCTATCGCAAGCTGATCAATCTTTGTTCATCCCGATGAGGGCTACCTCAATACAGGAGGCCCGGCTGGGTAGATGGACGCAAGTGCCATCACTTGGCCCGGTGAAGAGCTGGGACCACACGGTTTGGCTCGATTATCGACGAGAAAATGATGAAATTAAGAGGTAGATAAGCACTTCATCGGTATGAGCAGACTCAAACTTCTGCTGAGGACTGCTGCTCCAAATGCATCCGACCACTAGGTGGATAGCTTTCCGCCTTCCGTTTAATCGTCACTTAATCTACCATCTAGCGTTTGAGTCATCATCATTGTTTTCAGAAACCAAAGTGACATCACGGTTCGTTCCCATTAAAGAGATCTGAGAGCGAGGAGTGGGCCAAGTCAAGTCACCGGCAGTAGCACCGTGCAGAAGTTTGAACATAATTACGAAAGAGTCTCCGTCGACAACGACGACGAGCGGCTCCGGGCATGAATGGCGGTTATTGTTTTAAAATGCCTTCTGCTACCATGCATGGATCTATGAGTAAATACAATTTGAGCGGTTGTTGCGAGTAGATACCTGCGCTGCCTACGAGCCGATCTAATACTTGAGAGGAGATCATTCGAGGACGATGGATGAAAAAAGAAACGAGTGCAGTGCCTGGTGCGCTGTTTGCCATACAAAAGCGACTCGTAAATGGCTTTGGAGTCGTCAGTCGTCGGAAGGAGGGAAAAGGCAAACAATCCGATGAATGGCTCGTAGGTGGGCTCCCTGTGTGGGTGGTGGGTGTTTGACTTCAGGTGCATGCTGGTTGCGGGCCGAGTTTGCCGATTAGTGTGGAAAAACTGCTCTCAACAACTGAACGTGCAGCGGGTTCTCGGAGAAGCGTGCGTTGAATTTGAATCGAGCTGATTGGTGTTAGTTGGATGTGAAAACATTTTGTAAGGTTTTCTGTTTTCTGTTTTGTTTGCACGAAGCGGCTTCTGTGAGAGGTAATAATGTTTTGTTGAAATGTAGTTGCTGGGGAGTATTTTTCCAGCAATTTAATTTGACAGGTAATTTTCTTGTTGCATCTGCACTGCGTTTGCTGCTAGGCCTATCGGTTTGTTTCGGTTTGAAGTAGAGCAAATGTTTGCTTGCTTGAGGGGGTTTTAACGCGCAGTTGAATAGTAATTACTATAATCTTTCGGACAGTTTGTTGCTGCGCCATTTCTGCGTTGGATGGTGTTTCAGCTTTATTTTTGCGTATTGGTCGTTTACTGGAGCTATGGGAAGCGTTGGAAGTGAGTTTTTCTCTAGATTCAGAATAAGGGTACATTAAGCTTCACAGAACATCAGAAATATGTAGGTTAACAACCAACTAAGATTACAGGAAACTATAAAATGTTTCTATATGACAAGTGATTCAGATTTTTACAAACAATGAAAACCATGAATTGAGGTTTTGAATTTTAAAGTTTTCGCTTCCTCTGCATCACAAAAGTGGCTTCTTCTGTCCTTAATGCTAAATATTTGCTCACGCACTTCATGAATTTTATATTTCCAATTTCCAAGATGATCTATATTATACACAGAAAAAAAATTAATTTTATCAAGCGAGTAAAATTTCCTCTCGGCCATTTTCAACCCAAAGGAGGCGTAAACAACGAAGTTGTATGCAACCTTCCATGCACCACACAACAATATCTGTAATCTGTCATACAACAGACTGGATGCAGGCGTTATCTGACCTCAATTTATATGAAAAATCCCATTATTTTTTGCCAAATCAAGCATTCCCTGTATGTGCATTAGATAACGCATAAAATTCAATGTTTCTTTTTATCTGTGTACTTTGGTGGTTTCATGATATTTTATAGATTCTTGAATTAATTAAATAGCAAGCCTTAGTAAGAATCCCAAAACTGGGCTGCGGTTTGATTAACGTTACAAAATTCTGGACAATATTATAGATCGTTAACAAGTGAGCATGTCCATTTTTGGGGCTATTTAATATATAAATGGCCTCCAGGGAATTTCCTAAAATACGGAAAAGCTCATCGCTTGTGCCTGTTCTTATATCTGGTAAAAAGTTTGACTTCCGTTTCTATCTTATATCTTACATTAAAAACCATTTTGAGACATTTTTCAAAAGTCGTTCGACTACGTACACAAAATTCACTCAAATTCACATATAGATGAGTTATATACAGATTTTAGCAAACAATTTGACCGTGTTTACACACTCTTGTTTCTTTTTAAATTACAAAACCAGGAATTAAGCCAAATTTCTTCAAATGGTTGTAGCAATATTTGACCAACCACGATCTAATAATTTAATTCACACCTTCAGGCCTAAGATCATGATCCCAAAAGGAAAATGGCTGTATAAAATCACAGATTGAATAAAAGTGCACATTGTCTTGGAAAAACTTGTTTTTCATCAATTCTCCTGTCTGGAATTAAAAAAAAAACATGGGTCAAATTGACGACCTACTTACTAAAACCAGAACGACCTACCCTACACAGAAGTTGTCTCCATTGGTCCAGTGGTCCAGAATGCGAATTTAGCTGGAAAGATACATTTTCAGCCTAAGTTTGAAGTTTTGGAGCAAAGTTGTCTAGTCTTGTCAAATTTGTTTCTACTTACAAGGCGTTACTTTTTGTTTGAATGAAAACAAGGGTGGTCCTTATTTTCAGAGAAATCCAAAATCTAACTTTTTTATTTGCAAAAATAAAGGCATCCGTTGTTAAATAAAAAAAAATGCAAAGTAAATATTTTCAAGCAACTTTGATGGTATACTTTTTTTGTACCTTTCGATATGACCGAATTAGAGCATTTTTTCCTACGTAGCTTAGGGTGTCCCTTTTAAAATCAGTTATTTTGCTGTAACTTTTTTATTTTAAATTTGTCAGCAAAGTTGTCCTCGCATTGATTCTTGAATAATAAAAGTTACAAATTTTGGTGTGCTAAAATTTTCTCTACCGTATGTCAAACAAATGTTCTTATGATTTTTGTAAACAAAATAGGCTTTTTTCAAATGTTGGTTTTTCTAGTGGGGCCAAACTAAAAAATATATTTTAACAGCATTAGAAATGATTTTTATCATTGCATTTCATGTCTGAAAACTGGAGATAGGTTATCTTTTAGATTGAGTTAAACACATAACTTTTTTATTTCAAATCTTCCAACAACGTTGTCTTGATATGATTTCTTTAACTTCAAATAATAAAAGTTTTGACGTTAAAATATTTCCAAAGTCTCTTACCGTTAGCGAGTTATTAACGATTTTCTTATAAAATTACGCCTTTTTCAAATGTGTTTCCAAAAAATAACCTATCTCCAATTTTTAGACATGCTATGCAATAATTAAAATCCTCGCAAATGCTGTTAAAAAACATTTATTTGGTTTGCCCAAACTAGAAAAACCAACATTTGAAAAAAGCTTATTTTGTTTACAAAAACCATAATAATTTTTGTTTACATATGATACAGACAATTTTAGCACACCAAAAGTTGTAACTTTTATTATTAAAGAATCAATGCGAGGACAACTTTGCTGAAAAATTTAAAACAAAAAGTAACAGCAAAATAACTGATTTTCATAGCAACACCCTAAGCTACGTAGAAAAAAATGCTCTAATTCGTTCATATCAAAAGGTACAGAAAAAATTGCACCATCAAAGTTGCCTTAAATGATGTATTTTCCATTCTTTCTGAACAATGTATGCCTTTATTTCTGCAAATAAAAATGTAAGATTTCTCTGAAAATCAGGACCACCCTAGTTTTTATTTACACCAAAGGAAGCGCCTTATTATTAGAAACAATTTTGTGCAAGACAATTTTGCCCCACAACTTCAATTTAAGGCTGAAAATGTGATAACTGTGCATTTTAATCGGTTAATGGCTGTACCTTGCCAGCCTCGCTGTCTGCGGAGAGTCCTCTGGTCGCCTTCTACTTGATCGATCCACCTTGCTCGTTGCACACATCTTCTTCTTCTTGTACTCGTCGGTTTGCTTTCGAGAACCATTGAACAGGACTGTCGTTCGACATTCCTACGACATGCCCAACCCATCGTAGTCGACCGATTTTATAGATGGGTACGATGGGCAACTGCTGCAATTTGTGGTTAATTCGTCTCCTCCTCGTTCCGTCTTCCATCTGCACGCCACCGTAGGTCGTACGCAGCACCTTCCGTTCAAACTCACCAAGTTGGTCCTCCGCTAGCAATGCAGCAATGTCCATGTTTCGTGGCCGTAGAGAACTACCGGTCTAATTAATGTCTTGTAGATGGTCAACTTTGTGGTTCGGCGAACTTTGTTCGATCTTAGCGTCCTTCGGAGTCCAAAGTAAGCACAATTGCCAGCCATAATGCGCCTTTGTATCTCTCTGCTCTCGTTATTGGTGGTCACCAATGAGCCCAGGTACGCGTATTCGTTTACTACCTTGATTTAATCACCGACTACCTGAACTCGTGGTCCGACCTGCTCCAGAATATGAAGAAGTTCAGAAAGAAACAATAAATACCTCATTAATAGTGAAAAGTGTTTTTTAAGAATATGGTAGATATGCATCTTTGTTATCAAATTCTGGTTGACAAACGTTAACCATTTTTGTATCTCTGGGATGTTCTTTTTATGGAAAATATGCTAACAGACTCCTGAAGAACTCGGGGTGTAGGGATGAGCGTTACCCTCGACCACTAAACCAACCGTGCCTCAAGTCCCGGCCCTCCCGGAACCACCACCAAAAAAAAAAAAAAAAAAAAAAAAAAGAAAAAAAAAAAAAAAAAAAGATATATGGTTCTGTTTACACACGCGTTGTGCGCACGCGCACGCCATCTGCGGCGCGCTGCGCGGGCACACACATTGTACGCGCACACACACACACACACACACACACACACACACACACACACCCCTGTTGCGCTTTACATTTTTTAACACACACACACACACACACACGCACACACACACACACACACACACACACACACACACACACACACACACACACATGTGTGCCGACACGTTCATGCACATTATTACCTTTACCACACACACACACACACACACACACACACACACACGTGTGCCGCGCACACACACACACACCTTTTTTGTACCGGTTTACACACACACACACATTTTTATTTGGTATTTATTTATTTGTGCCTTTACACATGCCCCCCATTTAC
>JASCZW010019554.1:0-13594 GCA_034211315.2 Aedes japonicus
TGGTAGTTCTCTGAGGAATTTTTGAGTCTGCCGCCGAGTCGGATAATGCCGTTTTCGTCGAGGAAGGGACCAAGCAGTTTTAAGGGTGATTTGCTGGAAACGGATCCGGTTTGTGTCAGCTCCTTCAACTCTTCGGTGAACATCTCCTGCTGCGCAATCTTTGTTAACAGTTGCTTGGCGTGCTCCAGTTCCCCGACTGCAGCGAAAAGGTACGGGTGCGAATTAGGTTTGCGACGACATCGTTCCACAAAACGAAAAACCAAAGCGGTTATCCGAACCAGGTGCCAGAAGGACGAGTAGCGATGAAACAGAAAGAGATGCTCCGATGATTGCTGTACCATGAGTATTGTTTTTCGGCGTTCGAGAAGATCTTCTGATGGAGTTCCTGCTGCTTGTTTGGGCCAATTTTCTTCCATTTTTGCAAGCCAAGAGGGGCCACAGCGCCAGAGTGTATTCGCTACAAATTCTCGAGGTAGCATTCCGCGTGAACCGAGGTCCGCTGGGTTGTCGATTCCCTTGACATGATTCCAACAGTGTCCGTGTGTTAGTTTTTGTATTTCGGACGTTCGATTTCCGATGAAGGTTTGCCATGTATTGGGTGGTGCCTGGATCCAGTGTAATGTGACGGTTGAGTCCGACCAAAACCAGCAGGGTGTACCCTCCATCCGCAGCGCTGCTGAAACCTTGGAGTAGAGTTTTGCTCCCAAAAGAGCAGCACAGAGCTCAAGTCGAGGTAGACTAAGCCGTTTAAGTGGCGCTACCCGGGATTTAGCCGCAATGAGCTCAATTTTGAATTGTCCGTCCTTGCCAGTAGAACGAGCGTATATGCAGGCACCATACCCTACTTCAGATGCGTCAGTGAAAACGTGAAATTGTGTAGAAATCGAATCTGGTAGAAAAATATAACGAGAAGCTTTGAAGTTTTCCAGGAGAGGCAATTGTGTTGCAAATTCTTGCCATTTAATTGCCACATCTTCCGGTTCTGGATCGTCCCAATCAATAGTGAGAAGCCAAAGATGTTGCATTTGGATCTTGGACCATGCTACAACTGGCGAGATCAATCCAAGTGGGTCGTAGAGCTTCGCGATTGCCGAGAAGATTTTGCGTTTCGTCCAACTGGTATCGTTTGTAGATGGTTGAACCTCGATGCACATTTGGTCTGATCCTGTTTCCCATCCTACCCCCAGCGTTTTGACCTTTTGATCGGCTTCGAAGTGCAATGTTGTGTCTCCTCCAAGGGCTTCGATGGGCAAACCCTTCAAAATATCCGGATTATTCGAGCACCATTTCCGAAGTTCGAGGCCCCCTTCTGCTAACAAGGCTTGCACTTCCCTTTGAAGTAGTGTGGCCTTTTCCATCGTATCCGCTCCCGAGAGAAAATCATCCATGTAGAAATCATCTCGCACGGCACAAGATGCAGATTCGTACTTTTGACCAAGATCCAAAACGAGTTGCTTCAAGACCCGAGTGGCGAGAAACGAAGATGGGGATAAACCGTAGGTAACGGTCTGCAGCTCGTACACATGGATTGGTTTCGATGGGTCGAAGCGCCAGAGAATTCTTTGTAAAGACGTGTCATCGTCGTGGATCCGAGTTGCCGGTACATTTTTGCGACGTCGGCAACCAGAGCAATATGATGTTTCCGGAACCGGAGCATCAAATCTAATAGTTCATCCTGAATCTTGGGTCCTGTAAGTAAGGCATCGTTAAGCGAATAGTTTGTTGTTGTTTTAGCTGAACCGTCGAAGACCACCCGTATCTTTGTGGTAGAGCTCGATTCCTTGAATACCGGATGGTGTGGAAGGTAGCAAACCGTTTTCCCTTCATCCAAACGAGGATCATCTGCTACGCCGATGGATTTCATATGGCCCAATTCGATGTACTCTCTCATGAAATCGTTGTACTGTGTTCGTAGATTTGATTCTCGTTCCAACCGCTTCTCAATTTGTTGAAACCGTCGCAAAGCGGCAAATTTCGACTCACCAATCATGCTCTTGAAATTCATACGCTTTGGATACCTCACGATGTACCTGCCAGTGGCGTCCCGTGTGACTGTGTTGACGAAGTGTAATTCACAGTCTTCTTCTTCCTGTGAGCGAGGTGTTTTCACTGTTAACTCCTCAACCTCCCAAAACCGTTCCATTGCCTTGTCTAGCGGCTCAACCATTGCAAGGTGGCAATTAATCCGTGATGAGTTTTCCATGCCTTTTGTTTCACCAGCTGCTACCCAACCAAACACCGTATTGACGAATACTGGAAGCGTATTGTCGAACTTGCGAATCTGCAACCGGCCACCATCGCGTATATGGAACTCGTAGAAATATTGTGCTCCCAGAATCAAATCGATTGGACCAGAAAGGTTGAATTCAGGATCAGCAAGAATCATATCTGGTGGAAGTTTAGAACGTGCTAGTGGAAGCGAAACAGATGGTTGATCGTCGGTAATTTGTTCTAGCACCAAAAAATCCATTGCCATTGAGAAATGCTGCACCCGAGAGGAGATTGTAGTGGAGACTTCGTGCGCGGAATGGCCCTTGGATCGTCCGATGCCAGTTATTTCCACCTTTCTATTCCGCCTTGTTAGTCGAAGTAGCCTGCAGAGATTTTCCGACATCAAATTGGCTTGTGAGCCGGAGTCTAGCAGCGCTCTTGCATGGTGTGTCCTTCCCCATGCGTCCTTCACCTTGAGTCGTACCGTGAGAAGAAACAGATGAGACTTCGACTGCCCCGTCGCTACATTGGATGAAATTGATGCCACTGAACTAGAAACCGATTCACCAGAGTTCGAAGCACCGCCGGTTGATGATGGAGCAGAAGTGTTCAATGTTTCCTTAACCGCTGAAGTGGGAGTAGGAGGGAAATTAGAACCAGACCCGGGGAAACCAGGGTGTAACAACGAATGATGTTTCTTGGAGCACGTTTTACATCTAAACTTTGAAGGACAATCTCGCGCCAAATGATTTCGGCCCAAGCAGTTGCTGCAGAGTCGTTTGAAGTTGGTAAGTTGCAGCCGTTTATCCACCGGAAGATTTGCGAAGGTTGGACACCGACTTATCCAATGCCTTTCACTACAAGCGAAGCAGTTTGATGGAACGTTTTCAGTCGCCGAGTTGACCGAAACCCTTGCTGAACGAAACTTATTACTATTTGAAGACGCCGATGAGAACGTGCGCTGATCGACCGACACCGCATCCAAGATCCGTGTTTGTTTTTTCAGAAATTCGACCAATGACCCAAACGATGGCTCCTTATCTGGGGTGACATGCTCCTCCCACCGCTTCTGAACAACTTCGTCCAACTTCGAGACCATCAAATGTACCAGCATCGCCCCCCAACCGATCGTCCTTTCTCCTAATTGGTCCATTATCTTTGTGTTGCGCTCGAAACAATCGATGAGATCGTGCAAGCCCGCAGCTGATTCCCCTTTTATCCGAGGATACTCAAACAAGGCGTTCAGATGACGTTTCTTGAGGAGATAGTTATTTGAGAACCGATCGACCAATCCCTCCCAAGCAACCCTGTAATTTGCCTCACTCATCGAATAAGAATCGATCAATTTTAGAGCATCACCCTTCAGCGAAGCGCGCAAATAGTGGAACTTCTGAATATCCGTTAGTTCTATCGAGGAATCGATCAAGGCCACGTAGGTATCGTGAAATGGTAGCCAGTCTTGGAAGTTCCCATCAAACTCTGGTAGATTAATTTGAGGGAGTCGTACGGAAGCTTGAACATGTGTGTGCGCAGTGGAAGTGTTTGGTGTCGCATGTGCTTGGGGTAATTTTCTCGCCAACCCTGCCCTTACCTCGAAATATTTCGCTTCAAATTCAGCCCTCAGCTGCTGGTGCTCTGGCATGTTGTCTTCGTTGTCCTCTGTGCTTTCGATGTCACCTTGAACGTCCTCGAATTCGTTCCACTTTTGCTCGAGTTTCTCCAAACGAATTTTCACCGATTGTTCTTTGAACTCATTGGTGGTTTTCAGGAATTGCTCGAGCCGTACCAGAAAGTTGATAATGCTGTCCCTGTTGCGCAGCAGATTTTTCTGCTTCCTAGACGACGACATGGTCTTAGCACTGGATGAACTTCACGAAGATCAGGCTACACACTGCTATCGAATAGGATCTGTGAAAAAGCAACCAGCAAAGCACCTTCCAGACAAAAATACCGGTTGATGGACAGGAACTCACCTGGTGAGCCTATCAAATAGGCCTTGTATATATATATAATTACTCTGGAACAGCAATCCACACCTCTCAGCAAGAATGAGCGTATCAGGTCCTTCTTCAACCGAAAGATCAAGCACCGTATCGAGATGACGTCACGCAGTCCCAAAACAGGAAGTAAATGCACAGATCTGTGGGACGACAAACAAGAGAAGCACCTTCCGACAGATAATAAGAGAGTTGGACAGGGACTCACCTGGTGAGCCTGTCAATCAGGCCCTTGGTTTATTATCTGTTGTCTCAGCTCACTTGCCTTCCACGCAGTAGTCAATCGTATAAATTCCAGTCAGTCCAGCACCTTACTAATAATCGAGATCGTCTAGCGTCTACCAAGTTGATCCTCAAACCGTATTTTCGAGTCCAAAGGGCGATAAAGAAATGCCGAAATGTCCGGCCACCGAAATCCCCGTCGAAGTAGTTAAATAAAAGAAGCCAACAAAATCGACCAGGTAGAGATGAAAGCAGAAACGTAAATAGTTGGACAGGTCCTCACCTTGTAGACCTGTTTAACAAGCCTTGTATAATCATACAAATCTCCTTAATCTCAATTCTCAAAAATCCGTTATGCCCTTCCACAATGGTCCATGCTTACAAAATTCGAAATGGCAGCGCCCAATATTAGCGCGCTCGTTGATCGTGATGGCGCCCCGTGGCTTTGTAATGCAATATAATAGGGCCAATACAATTGTCCGCTGATCCAATGGCGTCGGTATGTTCCAAGGGACCGCTATCCTGGTCACGGCACCAATGTTGTGGCCTCCGGATATAGCGACCTTTCCCAATTTTACGACGCTTAGTACACTTGGCGAACTGTTGGGTATTTCCCTTTCCCAGTACACAGGTTGTGATCTTCGGTATAGTTGCCTTCGAGCTTAATTATTCCACAGCTTATTTATAGCACACACGGTCAAGTCTTTAACACAACTCAAACAGCTTTATTGACATGAAACATACATTTAACTTAACCAAAGACTTTATTGCATTTACACTACATTTATTTACTTAAACTACTTCTGATTAATTTATTCGATGGCTATCTGAATTTGGACTAACTATTTTCAATATGGTTGGATCACATTTATAATATTTCTGTCGACGACATGGCGGGAACAAACGGTCACTTCGTAATTGTTCGGCGCACTCGGTGCTTTTCGTGAGCTTTCGTAACATACTGCGGTATTTCAGTTCAGGTTACACTCTACTAGTTACGCCTACCCTACCTACTATACTCTTTTTGTACCGTGAAGCAACAGAAGGGCAAAACTCTAAATGAGGGGAGATGATTGATTTGTATAGCTGTATTTTACTGCAAGTAGTTAAATCGTTTTTTAATCGGCATAGAATTCCATACTTCTTGGCAATTTTCTTGATGACATTGTCAATGTGAGCGTTGAACTTTAGCTTGTCATCAATAATCACGCCAAGATATTTAATCTCCCGAACGCGATCAATTGCCTCATCATCAATCGTAACTGAGACATTCTCATTTACTCGATTCTGTGAAATTACCATAAATTTAGTTTTACTTATATTCAATTTCAATTGCTTACATTTCAACCATCTACTTAGAAAACGCAAATCTTCGTTCAAATGGGTAACGGCTTTATTTAAATCTTTAGCTGCAATGAACAACACAGTGTCATCTGCAAACAGATTAATGTCACAAAATCGTAAAACACGTCGCATGTCATTAATATACATAATAAACAAAAGGGGCCCTAATACACTTCCCTGGGGCACACCAAGGTTGTTCCCCACGGGACTGGAAACAGAATCATTAAAAACAGTCCTTTGAGTTCTGTCAGACAAATAGCTTTCAAACCATCTGTATGCAGTACTCGAAATTCCAAAGCGCTTTAATGCTTTTAACAACAAGGGCCTAGAAATTGTTTCAAAAGCGCGTTTCAGATCCAAAAAAACAGCAAAAATTGTTTGTTTACTCTCTAAGTTATCTTTCCATTTTGCTAATACTAAATTTAACGCGGTTTCACAAGAATGGCCTTCCCGGTAGCCAGATTGTTCCGAAATCAACAAAGAGTTACTATTCAAATATTGTAACAACTGGCCTTTCACAACAAGCTCTAAAATTTTCTCTAATGTGTGCAACATGTTGATAGGACGAAACTCTTCGGCTTTAATCGTCCCAGCAACCTTTTGAATCGGAACAACCAACGATTCTTTCCACACTTCAGGCACGTGCCCAGTTTGCAATGATTCATTAATAAGGTCCAGTAAAATGTGACCAATGACATGAAAGCAATCTTGAATAACTCTAGCATTAACATTATCTACTCCAGCCGTTTTTCCTAAGGAAAAGCAAATATTTCTAAGCTCATCTATTGTGATCGGGTGAAAACTTTCAAATCTACAATTAATATTAACTGGCTGGTTTAATTCATCAGGTTCATCGACCAATTCAATTGATGGGTTGATCAATGAAACGCTATTGACGAAATAATCATTAAACTTAGATGCAATTGCTTGTTCAGACTGTTCTATTGTGCCTTCAAAAGTTATGGACCGCGGTCTGCAATTGCTAGGTTTCAATAATGATTTCAAAATTTTCCATAACTCTCTGCTGTTGTTTTGATGTTGATCAATTTTTCCTCTGTATATATTCACAACGAGTTTTTTTAATGGATTGTGAATATTTATTCCGCGCGATTGTGTACTTATTCCAATGATTATCACTATTAGATCTACAAAACTTTTTGTGCAATTTATCCCTCTTACGTTTAAGACGTAAAAGATCCAAATTGTACCAGCTGTTCGAGTTCTTCAAAGAAACAAATTTTTGTTCAACTAGCTTATTTGTACACGTTTTCATGGTATTAGTAAGAACAGCTGCAGACTCATCTAAACTACCGCTCGCGATTGGAAAATCTACGCTTCTCTGAACAAGGTTAGAAACAGCCTGTTTTGAATATTTCCTCCAGCACTTCAATTTCACAAAATCATCGCTATTATTCAAGTTATTCTCAATTACGTTAATACCTACGGTCTCATGATCGGTTATTTTCAAATCAGTATCGACAACTGAACAAACAGAATCAAAGTTAGAATAAACATGATCAATCAAAGTTCTACTGTGCCTGGAAATTCGCGTATATTCATCTACCGTTTGTCTCAAATTGAAAAAGTTAGCTAAATGCTTCAAAATGATTCGAATTATTATTATCACGCCAATTTATATTGAAATCACCAGCAATTATATTTAATTTACTCGAATCAAGAAATACCTCAAGCCAGTTCTCTAAAATTTCAATAAAACGCTGGTCACTAGAACTGGGAGAGTGATATAAAACACCATAGTTACCCATCATCATGCCACGTACAACTGTTATGCCCAAGAACCAGTTACCATCAACCATCTCGTTGTGGCGAAGATTGAATTGAACTGATTCTTTGACATAAATAGCAACACCGCCAGTATGTCTAGAATGTGATAAACAAGCAGCAACATTATATCCTGGAATGCAATATTGATCAAAGGCTTCAATTTCAACAATGTGAGTTTCTGCTAACAAAACCAAAAGTGGACGTTTTTCTTCTACAATCTGACGTAATGCTACGTAGTTTGTAGACAACCCCGCAATATTGAAATACAAAAAATTAAATTGATTACCATTCTGCCTGGAACTCGGTTGCTATTTATTGAAACGCAAGCTGCTTTTCTTTTGTTCAAAAAGTCTCTTGTACACCAAACATTGAGAGCTAAATGCGGCATGGTTTACGTCCAAGTTAAGTTTACGTTCTTTATTGATTTTCAAACAATTAACACATTTCAAAACAGTTGACGTACACTCCGATGTCTTGTGGTTTTGACTACACCGAGAGCATGTATCACAGTTTTTGCAATCAATGCTCTTATGTCCAAATTCTCCACATTTTGAAGCATCTCAGAACATTAATGTCAGGATACACAAAGCACCGATCAAAATCTACATTTACTTCATTTGCTTTTAACATACAATTATATGTATCCAAATCGACTTCAATTACCGCACTAAACTTGTTGTAAATGAACCGTGGATTTTCGTAAACTCTAACTACTTTTACATCATTTATTGCGATGTTTTCATTTTGACTTTTCAAATAGTCTATGAAAACATCGGAGGATAATTGACGGCTCATGCCCACTACTTTCAATCTTGGCACCGACGTGGGAACGACAGCACTATAATTTTCACCCAGATTGCTTTCAATTCCATTTTTCACATTCGATACATTAGCACCGATGGCACATTCAACAATAATGGCACCATCTTTTCCATTCCTAAAATTGCTAATCTTGTGTGTTTTTGGATCTAAATTTGTTTTCAAAAAATTACGCGTTTCATCGCAAGCTTGTTTGGACTCTTTTGGTTTGATCACAATTACCGGACGAGCCTTACGATTGCTTTTTTTACTACTATTACCTTTAATATTACTATTTTGTTTACTTTTATCATTTACATTTTCATTTCGCCTCTTTACGACATCCGCAAAAGTTGCGTTGCCTTGAAAAACATCATCAATTGCATCGGTATCGCTTGTTTGAATTTTACGCTTTTTGCCAATTTGCAATAGATCGGATTCAGAATGAATCGCCTCAGACCGCGCGCGGGCATCATTCATTACAGCTAAACTTTTTCGCGCATTAATCTCCAAAACTGAACTTGTCATAGCATCAAATTTCTCACAGATTAATTTATCAAAAGACTGATTTATACTTTGTCTCAAATGTTCCATCCCGTTTTTCAACGCGTTGTCTATTTGGGCAGAAATTTGATCTCGCATGCAAGTGATCGAGTCCGAAAGTTTTTTCATACCTTCCTCCATCCGCTTAGCATCCGAGATCGCATCTTCTTGCCCACCACAACACTGGTCTGATAGACAATCTACACATTTAAAGCAAAGGTTTGCATTATCGGTCACAAGCTTTGCCGTTCCCTTCGTAAGTGGTGTACACTTGTAATGGAATACACGCGCACACTTCCCTACACAAGTTAACGGCAGATCAGCCGCAACCATTCCCTCATTACATGAACAACAGGCCATTGTCAAGCAGTAGGCTCAAAACACATTATACACGCTACCGACGCTACCGATAACCAACGACCTTACCAAAGAAAAAGACAAGGCAAAAAATATATAGCACAAATGGTCTCCCGGGGGCGCCGGTTGAACGACCAATAAAATTGAAATTTAATTAGAACAAGCTGCAATCGCAACTGTTCTTTTACTTAGCCTGTTCTCAAAAACACTCTAGATGCGCGTTAGAAAATTTATTTTGCGTATCGCAACACTTTTCACACGTAAATTAATTAAAAATTATGAGCACAAAAAACACAACACTATTCCGTTCGTCATCACACTCAAAGATGTTTGAAAAGAATTTGTTCTCTCGACTCGCGTTTGTTCACCTCCATTTTCGTTGAATCTAAAAATACGACTTCGAGTTTGACAGCATGTAAACAATACACATCAATGAGAAAATGTGCAAAATTTGGTTGATTTTTACCCAATGGTAAAAAAGTTATGCCCTGTTGAATGTGTCGCAATAATTTCGTGTTCGCCCTTTACATGGTTTATATTCATTTATTTGTCAAATCTTTGCACACAAAAAATAATCAAATAAACATTGATTCAAATTTATAAAGGTGGACAATAAGAAAAATAACTCAATTGGACACAGTGAGGATTTAGGAATTTAGTTCCGTTGTTTCTTAAGTGTAGACACCTTATGGCTACTGAAGTAGAATAAATGAACTTTCGCTTTTCTTTCATTCTTGGAAAAGCGCCTTGGAATTTGGAATGGAAAACGACATTGTGAACGCATCTTAATCATTCGAAACCAGCAATGAACCATCACGTTCAGTCTGGAATGATCCTGAAGGATCTGCTCTAGTTCCATTATTCGTAGATCCTGAACCTGCTAAGAATGTTAGAAATAACTAAAAATGTAAATTATCTTCATTAAGGATAGAAGTTACCCGTGAGATCCAAAATAGATCCACAAATATTTTCATTATCCTTTCTACGGTTTCGTTCTTTTCTGGTAAACCGTAAAGATCGATACCCGCAGCTTATGGGATTTTCACTAATGGGGGAAAATGAGGTCTATCTCAGTTGATATCGAGTGATAAACATCTACGGTCTTCAGCAGAACTGTTGTATGGGGTTAGATCAACAAATTTGTATCATCGGATTCCGGTTTAATCGGAAAATTCACCGCTAGAGGCGTTTTACTTCCGAGTTACTAAATATGAGTGCTGTGACGTGTTGGGATAAGGAGTAATTGGTTTCATACTAGGATATCTCGAGAGCCACCAGTTAGGACACATAAGTAAACTTTTCAAAGTGGCCAAGCTGTTCCTAGAAGTGGTCACACAAGTTCGCAATTCTGTCATTAGACGGCGCTACTCGAGCAGGAGACAACAGCATATGAATACCTAATTTTGATCTTGATAACTGGCCTTGGTATTAAAGAGCTCAGATTAAGAGGTAAAATACCTAAGCAAAATACCTGAAAATTGCAAGCACAATATCTCTCGAATAACAAAACTAGTTATTTTGGATACCTGGGAATACCTTAGAGGTTCTCCACCTTCCACCTAGCTCGTTGCGCGCCTCTTCTTCTTGTGCCGGTCGAATCGTTTTCGAGAATCATTTTAACTGGCTAACGTCCGACGTTCTTACGACCTGCCCAGCCTACCATAGTCGGCCGATTTTAGCGACGGGAGCTTCTCCCAGCAACTGATGCAATTGCACTCCACCGTAAATTGTACAAGATCTAGCACAAGTTTGCTGAAGAGAACATCGTCCTAACTAGAGTAAGGCTTTCGAGATATAGTAATCTCAAACTGGAAGATTATATACACACTAGCGGCGTATAGTGACCAAATCCGAACTTGTGTGATCACCTCTAGGAAGGGCTTGGCTACTAGCACAAATTTACTGAAGAAAGCAATGTCCCAAGACTCTCGTAATATAAAGTTAACTAATCTGGAACCTCGTATCCGTACAAGCGGCACGTAGTGAGTGAATTCCGAACGTATGTGATCATCATTCGGATGGGCTTGGCCATTAGAACGAATTTACTTATGAAAGTAATATCGTAACGCTGGTAGATCACCTCTTCGTGGTGCGTTACGGGGTATCAGATCTACCACCGAACCCTAGTCCGAATAAATTCCACAAGAACAGCTCGACTCTATCGAAAACAGCTTTGAAAATAATTTACTACCTATCAATGATGAGCCTCAGTCATTCGAAATGGCAGAATTGGCCACCCCTGACGAAAGTCCACTAAGCTACCACGACGATATCAACGATATTTCTGTTTCAATGACCCCAATAATAACAGCGACGCTATTGAACCAATGGTCAGAAACGACACAGTTGAAGAATTAATGGACATCAGCGTCTACGTGTTTAGTCATAGCAACGATAATCGTGTGCTTTTCAGAAAACGCGAACCGTATAGGGCAATGGCAGGCTTTGACAAAGGGGTATGTGCCTGATCGGATACTACCGTTCAAATGCCCTCCTCTCGTTTTCAAACTTGTATCTTTCAATTTTCAAAGCCTGCCGTTGCCCTATTCGGAACTGTCAATACACTTTCTCTTCATGTCTATTCGTTCTAGCAATAAAATTACTGTCCGCTCCTAGCGCTTCGCATGGTGATGAGAAATTATCTGCTTCTGCAAACTTCATCAACTCTTGAACGTTACTTAAGTTACAAATTGATTGGAGGAATACGTTATTACTGAATATTTTTGAGTCAATTATCGCTGATACTTCAGGTGTACGAGAACGCGATTAAAATTGTTCGCCAATTTCGAGTATCACACTTATTCAGGCATATTTTCTGATTTATTTTACGGAAAAGCTTTTTTTTTAATAAAGTTAAAGTAGACCAATTTTTTTATTTTAATGAAATCTGGGTACGCCAAAAAATAAAGAATTTAATTTTTATGATTATAATTATCGTTAGAACATATTGCTAAACTTAACTTTAAGCCTGGCCAGAATCATTGTTACAGGATGATCCACAACCATTTAAACTCGAAAACAAGTTAAAATTATTCAACTAAAGGGCGATACGGTCAAAATTTGGTCAATATCAACATGACGTATTTCTTTCAATTTTGCATTTAAAAAACCTGAACACCCCTCATTTTGAAGGTGTGTGTGTGTAGAATGTTGCTCCTATTTTGATTTTGGAATTCACTCTTCAGTTGTTAAAATGCCGTCCAAGCAAGAAGAGCAGCGTATCAAAATTTTGCTCGCGCATCGCGAAAATCCGAGCTACTCGCACGCAAAGTTGGCAAAATCGCTAAAAGTTGCCAAATCAACCGTTACAAATGTAATTAAAGTGTTTGGAGAACGTTTGTCTACAGCCAGGAAGTCTGGATCGGGGGGAAATCGAAAACCGGAAGCCGCTGAGACGACAAAGAGAGTTGCCGGTAGTTTCAAGCGAAACCCTAACCTATCTCTCCGAGATGCCGCAAATAAGCTGGGTGTATCGTCTACAACCGTGCATCGAGCCAAAAAACGAGCCGGACTATCGACTTACAAGAAGGTAGTGACTCCAAATCGCGATGATAAACAAAATACGACGGCCAAAGCGCGATCCCGGAGGCTGTACACGACGATGCTGACGAAGTTTGACTGCGTGGTAATGGACGACGAAACCTACGTCAAAGCCGACTACAAGCAGCTTCCGGGACAGGAGTTTTATACGGCAAAAGGAAGGGAAAGGTAGCAGATATTTTCAAGCACACGAAACTGTCAAAGTTCGCAAAGAAATATCTGGTTTGGCAAGCCATCTGTACCTGTGGCTTGAAAAGCAGCATTTTCATAGCTTCCGGGACTGTCAACCAAGAAATTTACGTGAAAGAGTGTTTGAATAAACGTCTGCTGCCTTTCCTGAAGAAACACGGTTGTTCCGTACTGTTTTGGCCGGATTTGGCATCTTGCCATTACGGTAAAAAGGCCATGGAGTGGTACGCCGCCAACAACGTGCAGGTGGTTCCCAAGGACAAGAACCCTCCCAACACGCCAGAGCTCCGCCCAATTGAGAAATACTGGGCTATTGTCAAGCGGAACCTAAAGAAGACCAAAAAACTGCTAAGGACGAGCAGCAGTTCAAGGCAAACTGGCTTTCTGCGGCGAAGAAGGTGGACAAGGTGGCTGTACAAAATCTGATGGCAGGGGTCAAGCGTAAGGCCCGGCAATTCGGATTTGGAAAAGCGGAAGCCTAACTGAATATTTTTTCCTGAATTTTATACTAATTGAACTTGAAAAAGAAATTTAATTTGATTTTTTAAATAAACGATTTCACCGATTTACACGCGTTTTCCCTTGACCAAATTTTGACCGTATCACCC
>JASCZW010019555.1:0-13589 GCA_034211315.2 Aedes japonicus
AAACATCGACTCAAATCAGATGGATGTTTATGATTTGTTGACTTGCCAATGCTAGTGGCATTTACTCAAATTTGGTGACTCCACTATTGAAGAAAGTGAGTCAAAAACGACTCAAAACTGAGTTGAAACGGATGGCCGTGTACATATAAATTACTGAAGAAATGCAGACAAGTTTCTTCTATAAAAGCACTGCTGGTCAGTGGGAGATTGATAACACACACACACACACACACACACACACACACACACACACACACACACACACACACACACACACACACACACACACACACACACACACACACACACACACACACACACACACACACACACACACACACACACACACACACACACACACACACACACACACAGTCATACCTCGCTATAACGTTACTCAATTTTTATTTTCGTTACGTTATATCGAAGTTACGTTACAGCGAAGCAACATTTTCTTCCTGAACTTTTTTTTAATATTATTTTTCTATAAAAGAATTAACGTTAAATCAATGATGTAGAAGGAGATGTTCGCTCATCACCATGAGGCACCAAGAGTGAACAACAATGTTTTTGGCTAGAATGAAAGATGTGAAGAGAAAGTGTTGAAAGGTCCGACAGAGAGGTGCAGCAGAGTTGACACAGAGTGCGGCAGGTGGGAAAATTAACAGATGTTTTTTGAAAATTGAGCGAAAGGGCATGTATCCAATGGTACTTGAACCATGGACGTCAATCTTTGCCTAACATCCCACTGCGGGGTAGGTTGTAGCGACGGAACAAGTCCGCCGCTTCAACAGGCAAAAATTGACGCATGGAAAGACGCTCATGTACCACTGTGGCTTGTATAGTTTATTCTTAGCGATCTATTGTGTGCACTCTGTTTACTGTTGCGCACATTTCGTTCGAGTTCGGTTCGAGTACCATTGGATACATGCCCTTTCGCTCAATTTTCAAAAAACATCTGTTAATTTTCCCACCTGCCGCACTCTGACGGACCTTTCAACACTTTCTCTTCACATCTTTCATTCTAGCCAAAAACATTGTTGTTCACTCTTGGTGCCTCATGGTGATGAGCGAACATCTCCTTCTACATCATAATCGTTACTCCTCGCACGGAGAATACATAACATAACAATTAATGTAAGTTAAATCAATGTTATTATTTTAATTTGCTTTTATTTTCTATTTTTTATTTGTTTATTAATTCTTTTTTGTTATATGTTTCTCTATATTTTTCTTATGTTTTCTCTTTAGCTTAGAACATTACTTTTAGCAGTATTCTTTTAATGATGTGTAATTAAAAATGAACCAAAATTTTATTTCAGCTTGTTCCATACTACCCAAAGGGTAAATCATTCGGCCACAATGTGTTAACACCCTCAAAAACACAACCCGACACACTTCAAACACACTCCTCACCACATGAAAGATAAATTGATTTCTCGCACCACTTACACGAAGCAACTGTTTATCGCTTGCACTGATGTGATTCAGATAATGCATGTGTGTGGATAAAAAGCCAAATTGGTATTGATAAATTTTCGTTCGTAGTTATGATAGATGTCTTAGAACACAAACACCTTCCGACACCCTGAAACACAAACACAACGTGGCAGAATGACAAATCCCCTAATATTACCATTCTTTATACATGAAAGTAGAACTAAAATTCACAACAATTCACAAACTACACAGATAAAAAGAAACACTGAATTTTCTGCGTTATATAATGCACATATAGGGAATGCTAGATTTGGCAGAACATAATGGGATATTTCATGTTAATTTAAGTCAGATAACGCCTAAATCGAGCCTGTTGTATGAAATATTGCAAACAATATCGTTGTTTACGTTCCTTTAGCTTGGAATTACACGAGGAGAAATTTTACGCGCTTGTTAAAATTAATTATTATTTTCTGTGCAGTACGAAATAGCAAAACAATGTTCATTTACTGAAACCTTCTTACTGCTGTTTGTCAATTACGATATCCATGACATTAGTACATATCTGGCGCAGCGAGTCAGTGGCCAATTGTTCTCTTCCGCATATCTGATTACCAGATCGAACCCATTTAAGGCTGCTTTATCCGACACATTTACATATTCGTCATCATCTCCAAAACTCACAGATTGTGATGCTTTTTCCTGCGTTGACATTGCCTGCATTGTGTCGTCACCGGCATAGTAATGTCTTCGTCAGCAGTTTTCTGAAGAACGCTTGCGACGATCCCATCATCGTCCAGTTATTCGAATCCAGCATCCTTCTCGTCAATTTCTTCGGTCTGGGCTATCTTCGCACCAATACTTCTCAACGTGTCTCTTACGACGGACAGCGGTACATCATCCTCATCCTCGATTTCACGGTTAATGTAAAGCATGTTCCAAGATTTTCGAATCAAGTCAGCTGGAACTATCTCCTACGCTTGAGCAACCCAAAAGATGATGTCCTTTATATTGATCTTCTTCGCGCACTCGTCAAACTCTTGTCCACGAATTTGAATTTTCTGCATCATCAGATTCCTCAAGCGCGTCTTAATCAACTGAATGATATTCTGATCCATCGGTTGAAGAACGGCAGTATCTTTAGCAGTGACAAAGATGGTTGAAAATTGATCCATCGACGGTTTTTAGCTCATCTGCATTGTAATGAGCTGTGCAATTGTCCTTTTGACTTGAGGAAGGCAGTCACGTTCAGGACGGAATCGCCAAAAAACAGTCTTTAAAGAGCTCTCTTTCCATCATCCAGGCAACTCCTTAAGATTTTTGAGTATTAAAGGTCTGTGAGACTTTCCAATCAACATTAACGTTAATTTGAGCGACCCATTCATTCCCATTGCAAGGCTGGAACGTGATCCGATTTTTTGTTGATTTGGAGTCGTTCTCTAAACACGTGTTCATGTTGGAGATCTTTTGAAAAAGAGCCCACTTTCGTCTGCTTTGAAGTTGCTTTGACTACGAGACAAATCTTCCTCCCGAATCTGTGCAACAAAGCCCAAGAAATATTGCTAGACCATTTTTCGCTACTGATTTTGAGTAACGTTTGCATTAAAAAAAAAAGACAACAATTGCCGGTTTTACATGGATGTACCTTCACTCGCACTGACGAAACTACTCATGCAGCATCAATCATAATAACCCATGAATTAGCAAACAAAATTTGACAGCTCTATCAGTCGAACTCTAACCGTGATGGCAAAAATAGTGAAACAACTCCGTTCAACAGCCGCTTCAAAAACGGACATCGTGCAGCACTTTGTGGACGCCGACCCAGAGCTACAAGAAGCTCCAAAGGATGCTGAAGAGGAAGACCGAGGGAAAAGTGGCTACATCGCTGCGTGTGCTTGGCCGGCAGGTCGGTTCCACCGGCCAAACATTGAAAAAGTACTTAGCGAACATGAACATACATGTCAGGAAGCGGAAGTCGCATCCACTGGTTTCGAAGCTGCAGGCAATGACGCAGCGACAGCGACTGAATGAGATGGTCAACTCGATTTTCCCGGCAAATCACGAAGGCGGTGGTGATGGACGACGAGACCTATCTCACCCTGGATGGCAACGACTGGCAGGGCCAGCATTAGAGTTTTACCAAGCGACACGATCGGTCGTGTTTTTCGCTCCCTCGCAGTAAAAGTTTTTTTCTCCCGTTTTTCCCCCTCGCCCGCTTTCTCGCGATTGCGTGTTCGGTTCGCGACCTATCGCCTGCGCTTGCTCATCTTTTGGTCTTTTGGAAAAAATCGACCAACGGTGACATCCGCTCCCGAAACATTACCGCAACCGGGCAGCTCCAAGCGGCTGCGCCACGATGACGCCGATCCAGTGGATCGCAACGCTCGTCTACTAGCGAGCAATCAATTCGCCGTGCTTCCGATCCAGGAGGTGCCGAAGAAGGTGAAGGTTCCCCCGCTCTTCACGACGTCAAAGGACATTGCTGCACTCAGGACCGAGCTTGCAGCTATCAAAATCCATCCGCTGTACAAGCTGTGCAGTAATGGAATTAAGGTGATGTGCTCGACCGAGGCTGACTACCGTGCTGTCGGCGCTCACCTAGTCGCGAAGAAACATGAGTTCTACACTCACGACGCGCCCGGAAGCAAGCCAATGAAGGTGATTCTGCGTGGCCTTCCAGAACTCACACCGGAGTCAATCTTCGCCGAGCTGCAAGCGGTGGCACTGAAACCTCAAAAGGTGTTTCCCATCAGGCGCCAACAACATGGAAACTACCGGGACCAACTCTATCTGGTCGACATTGAGAAGGGTTCCGTCACGATGGCGGAACTAATGAAAACACGGGCCCTTTTCGACATCATCGTCGAGTGGGACCGGTATCGTCCGCGACAGCACGACGTGACGCAATGTGGCAACTGCCTTGCGTTCGGCCATGGAACTCGCAACTGCCACATGAAGCCGCGATGTGGCAAGTGTGCCGGAGCCCACAGTACCAACGATTGTGCCCCGATGGAAGATGGTGCGGTACTGAAGTGCGCAAATTGTGGCGCAAACCATGAGAGCAGCAATCGTACCTGCCCCAAACGTGCTGAATTTTTGGCGATCCGCAAGAAGTCATCTACCAAGTCTCGGCCTGCTCAACGCCGTCCACCACCTCCGATGAACGAGGAGAATTTCCCGTCGCTTCGGTATCAGGTGCCAAACCTACCGCCGATCCCATTGAATCACCGCCAAGCAAACCGCCCGTCAGCTTCCGTCCATCCAGCCGCCGCCGCCCCCAACCCGACTCCTCCTCCAGGCTGGGGCAATGCGAGTCGCAGTACTTTCACGCAACCACCCGTCGATGAACAGCTCTACAACTCGGAGCAAATGGTGGAGTTCGTGCAAGAGCTCTATCGCCAACTACGTTCCTGCCGCTCCAAGGAGGAACAGCTCAAAGCCGCCACATCCGTGACGATGACGTTCATTACTAAGTATGGACCGTAAACACACCATAAACACCCTAAATTGGAATGCTTGTTCCATCCGGAACAAAACAGTAGAGCTCGGTGACTTCCTTAACAGGAAGGCCATCGACATCGCCATCGTCACCGAGACACACCTCAAACCGGAAATCAGCATATTCATCCCTGGATACCGGATTGTGCGACTGGATCGTAGCGGCTCTAGTGGAGGAGAAGTTGCGATTGCCCTGCGCTACAACATCAACTGCCATCTGCTTCCGAGCTTTCAGCTGCAGACTATCGAAGCCATCGGAGTCGAAGTCGAAACTACCGTCGGCCCAATCACCATCATCGCGGCCTATTGTCCCAAACAAGCCAGTACCAACAACGGAACAACAACGGCTCTGCGAAACGACATCCGTAAGCTAACTCGGAGGCAGGGGCAGTTCATCATCGCCGGCGACATGAATGCGAAACACGAAACATGGGGAAACACCCGGCGGAATCGGAACGGAATTATTCTACAGGAGGACCTGCAAGAGGGACATTACACCGTCCTGGGCCCGGATACTCCCACCCGGTTGAGCCGATCCGGGGTCCATTCGACAATCGACATCTTTCTCACCAACATGGGGAACAACATCGCCCAGCCGATCGTACACCAGGAGCTCAGCTCGGACCACTATCCGGTGGTGGCCGAAGTTGGCTCCTCGGTCAACCGGCATCGTATCACCAGACGGAACTACCATCGCGCCAGTTGGGAGAGGTTCCGACAATACGTTGACGACAATATCGATTTCGACATGCGCCTTGATTCGGTTGATGACATCGAACGACAGCTGCAGAGCATCGAGCAAGCGATCTCCCAGGCCCGGGAGCAACATGTACCGGTGATTGATCAGGTGAGTGACTTTGTACCCATTGATAGACCCACTAAAGATTTAATACAACTGCGAAACGCCATTCGAAGGCAATACCAGCGAACTGGTTTGCCAACGCTCAAACGTCACTGTAATCAAGTGACCAAAATTATTAAGGTCAGAATGGTGGACCTTCGAAATAATGATTTCGCTGACAAAATTCGCTCTCTCCCAGATTGTGCTAAGCCGTTCTGGAAGATGACAAAAATTTTGAAAACTAAGCCAAGGCCCATTCCACCGTTGATCCCACTAGACGTCAATGACTCAAGGGATCGGTTGATAACACCTGCAGAGAAGGCTGATGAGATAAGTCAACACTTCGTCAGCTCCCACAATCTCGGTCAAAACATCGTCAGTCCACACGAAGCTGCCGTTAGCGCGCTTATAACTAACATCGACCAAAGTCCTAACGACTTCTCCGAAGATTTGGAGATCTCAGCTGACGAATTGTTGACTTATATCAAGACCTCTAAGAACATGAAGGCCCCCGGTTTCGACAACATTTTTAACTTGGAGCTCAAGCAATTGAGCCCCCAGTTTTACAACCATCTGGCGGTGGTGTTTAATCAATGCCTCCGTCTTGGCTACTTCCCATCGTGCTGGAAGTCAGCCAAAGTCATCCCCATTCGGAAACCTGGGAAAGATCCTTCATGTTCCAGAAGCTACAGACCAATCAGCCTTCTCTCAGGTCTATCTAAACTGTTTGAGAAAGCGATCCACCGTCGGCTCCTAACATCTGCTGACGAGCTCAATATCCTGTTGGATGAGCAGTTCGGTTTCCGTCATGGTCGCTCAACAGTCCATCAACTTAATCGAGTCATGAACATCCTCAGGCGGAACAAGTCTGTTTCGAAAACATCCGCTATGGCCCTTCTCGATATCGAGAAGGCCTTCGATAATGTGTGGCATGATGGCTTGGTGTACAAGCTCAAGCGATACAATCTTCCAATCTTCCTGGTGAAGATAATCAAAAATTATCTCTCTGACAGGACATTCCGTGTTTCGTTGCATGGTGCAGTTTCCGGTAGTCAGGAGATCTCCGCCGGTGTTCCGCAGGGAAGTATATTAGGTCCACTTCTGTTCAATCTATTCACCTCGGACATACCCCCGCTCCCTGAAAATGGATCTCTGTCGTTGTTCGCCGATGATACCGCAGTCGTCCACAATGGTAGGGTAATAAGAGCGCTTGCCGCGAAACTGCAGCGAAGCCTGAATGTTCTGTCAGAATACTTCACTGAATGGAAGATATGTATCAACGCAGCGAAGACCCAGGTCATCCTGTTTCCACATTCTAATTCTCCCAGACTTGTCCCGCCTGAGAATTGTAAAATAACCCTGAACAACACAACGGTGGAATGGACCAAATCAGCTGTCTATCTTGGTGTCACTCTAGACAGCAAGCTTATTTTCAGGGATCAGGTTGACGAAACTGTCACAAAATGTAATACTCTGTTGAAACTACTGTACCCATTGATCAACAGAAGGTCTACATTATCCCTGAAAAATAAGCTTGCTGTCTACAAGCAAATCATACTTCCGGTCATCGAGTATGCAATGCCAATCTGGGAGAGTTGTGCAAAAACACATCTCCTGAAACTTCAGAGAATACAAAACAAGTTCCTCAGGATGATAATGAACACCCCTCCGAGGACAAGAACATCTGAGGTCCACCGTCTGGCCGAGATAAAAATGCTCGACGATCGTTTTAGTGAGTCTATCAATCGGTACAGGGCACGCTGCCTGACATCGGATCACCAGATTATCCGGAATCTGGTTCCCCACCCCTAGGATTTTCAAATTGTAGTTTTAGTTGTAGATTAGGTAGGTTATCAAATTTTAAAAACTAACAATGCCCCAAGGGCCGAACTGAATATTTCATGTAAAACATAAACATTTTAAACACAACAAACACAAACAATTAAACAAAGCTGAAGAGCCCAAGGGGCTGAAACACTTAAGATGGTAAATTAGAATATAAGACAAACAATGAAAATAAAGATCAATTTTACTACAACGACTGGCAGGGCACTTTTGCTCCCCCCACGAACGAAGTAAGCTACGAGATGAAGTTCATTTCACACAACCAAGTTCCCCAAGAAGCTGCTTCTGTGGCTGACAATCAGCGAGAAGGGGATGCCAAAGCCGCTCTTCTTTCGCTCCGTACTGGCCGTGAACGGGGAAATTTATAGTACGACATGCCTGCCAGAAGTGGCGTCGCTCATCAAGAAATACCATAAAGGCGAAGACGCGGTGTTTTGGCCGGATCTGGCGTCGGCCCACTACTCGAAGCTATCGTTGGAGGCGATGGAGCGGCTGAATATCGATGTGGTACTCAAGTCGGTGAACCCGCCCAACGTCCCCCATCGAGAATTTCTGGACCAACCTGAAGCGTAAGATCTATTTCAACAATTTTGTCGCGAAATCTGAGGAGGAATTGTTAAATAAAACGAAGAAACAACTCAAAAACATGCCTACATGCGACGACCCCGAACTATTAACATCGGAAATAAGCAACCAAGAGTAAAAATTGACGTTTGCCTCTGGCGCTTTCCCAGCCAACTTCGTTTTGGACGTATTCGTTTGTGTCAAACCGCACCGAGTCTGCTGCTTGCATTCTACCTTTACAGGATTGGACACACTTCTTTGGAAAGCAATTCCTGCCTTTTTCAAGGCAGAAGAAAGAGTTGAGTTATTTCCTCAACAAAGTGTGTCCATCACATCCTTGATATACAGTCCACCGCCTTGGTGCCAAGAAGTGCGCCAACAGAGAGTAGTAGTTAAATTCCGGGCAAACCCTTCTTCAGAAAGAATTTTTGATGTAGGACTTAAGTCTATCAATTTTATTATTTTTTTCGAATCTTGTTGATGGGACAAATTCCGGATAGGAGGCTGTGCCTGTGAGCGAACGTGACGTTTGGTTTTTCTCTGCAATTGTAAATATTATTAATATCTAATCTAATCTACTATCTAAGAAGTACTCAAAATACGTTTGTAATTTACTGTGACGATGAAAAGAGTTTGGAAGTCAACCAAGTCGGTCGCGTTTTTAGATCGGTGAAAAATTGTTGTGATCGGTGAATTTTGTGAGAAGAACAAAAAGCTTTCGCAGCTGCTGGGCGATATGATGAGCGTTTTCGATCAGCGAAATCTTACCAACGGCCTTCTTCGGAGGTAGTTTGAGGTGATCGGACTAACGGCCAAGGAATTCCCGGAATGCGTGAGCGAAGCGCACCAGCGCCGGGTCCGAACACCGTGAAAAGTGTTGCCGAGGTTCAACAGCTGGAGGAGCGCTACCGTTCGTTGATCTCGCTGGCGGGTGCCGTGCAAGAATAGAGCTACTATCTGGGCAATTTTGCTCGCTGTATGTATATATATGGAAGTGTGCATGTGTGTATATTTGTAAGAACCTATGAATGAATGAGAGGATAAACGTAATTTTCCAAGAGCGGCTCGATATTGGTAAGTAATACTTCCTGTCATTCAATTTGAATCAATTTTTATCAAAGGTAAACTATATTGAACATGTACAACCATACCAAAAATATTGAAACTCGCTAATTTTGTATCTCTTGACGACTATGAGGGTTGTTACCAGCATTTTCGTCAATGACAATTGTCAATTTTTTGAACGGTTGTTAAAACGTGATAAGCAGAGAGAAATGGGTCTACGACAATCAACATTTTTGGCAAAATGTTGAGTAAAAGTTGATAGGCTCATCTCGGTGTTTCCCCCGAGCTATGTGCAAATGTCTAATGCTATGCTATGCTATGCTATCAAGTATAAAGTCAAAATTTGAACGGTATGTGGGTGTGTTTGTGAGCGTATGACTTTGTGTTAGTACGTTCTTCTTCTCTTTTCAGAAAGCGAGTAATGGCGCTATAACCATAAGCCATAAAAGGCTAGGGCAGGAGTTAGTGCTCATGTCCAAACAGAAAGAAGAGCCTGGCTACAAGTAGGAAACGCCTGCGTTCCGGCTCAAAAAAGCGGACAACAAAGGAGTGCATTAACTTTCTTAGCTTCGTCACTCCCAACGACCTATATCCATACAAATATACACTTGCTTTCTCGCCAAGGAAAGCCTCCCGCACAATCCCATCCAACTTCCAACTCCAGATGTCTATGAAGGTAGCATGAGTTGTCAGTATCTTCTTAAGTAGACATATAATCAACACTTCCCTCCCATCCCTTGCTGATCAGAAAGACCTGGCCAGGTGTTGTACAAAGAAATTGATGGATGAAGAACCTGTCACACCCAAGGCAGTTCTTCAGGCGCTTCCATCGTCTCTACAACAGCCAACCCAGGACTATGTATGGTCGGAACATGCTATGCTATGCTATGCTAGGACTTATGTCTATCTTTTCTATTCCTGCATAGGGGCGCCGTTCTAAAATCTCTGAAATCGAAAGCGTTACGCAGGTTTGGAGATTTAAAACGATAATATCTCCTGTCTGGCCAACATAAATTTTACGATAAGTATTTCATTCGAAAGGTAGAACATCAAAGGTGAATCCATGTTGCTAAGTTAATTCATTATATTTGTTTGCACTAATCACAGAGTACTTAAAAGAAAAAAATTTGAACGCACAAAGCTATTGGTCGAAAATGACATCATATTTGCGCCATGCTCTGATTGGTTCATACTTGCCAGCGATTATAAAACATGTGCGAACGACCCACTGACCATCAATTCTTGTTGTGCATCCGTATGCCACAGACGTGTTCGCCGAGCACGTTGGTAGAAAACGCCACCCGTGACAATAAGAAGACCAGAATCATCCCACGTCATATGTAGCTGGCCATCTGCAACGACGAGGAGCTGAACAAACTTTTCTCCGGTATGGCCATTTCACATAGTTGTGTCCTGCCAAACGCCCTGCAGCCTATGAAGATTGAGAAGAAAATATAAATCGTGAACCATGCTCTCTCCGTAAACAGCTAAAATCCGTCCTTTTAAGGACGATAAAACCAATTTATCGACTAAAGAGTAAGTTTGATTGAAATTTTTCTTGAGTTGTTTGAAATTTTCATTACCACGCACTGGTTTAACATGGCTTTGCTTAAACAGCCGCGAGCCGGAGAAAATGGCCAAATCAATCGCCCACGTCATCTTTGTGGTCAAGTGGTTAGTGGCGTCAGCGGGTTCGATTCCCGCTCCAGCCAATTGGAACTTTTTGCACAACGCAAATGTTCATACTGGTCTACTGGGTGCTAGGTTAAGTTGTTCGTTGTAATTCGCTCTGTGTTCAATGTAAACATATAAACACAGGTTCCATTTGACACTTAGAAGCACGTTGGACATTCAACAAACAAAATATTATTAACAGTTCATTCGACCGGACCTGAACTCTATAAATTTTCGTGGATAACCTATAGTAAAGCCTCACACACTAATAGCACAGGGTTTCATGGTTCACATCATCAAGCAGTCCTACGCCAACTTTGCAGTAAGGTCAGTGCCATAACTCGCCCTTTTGTTTTTCCATATCATTCGCTCCCCTTCCGACGCAAACCTCGGAACGGTCACTCATTCAACTTATTCACCGAAAGGATTAAACATTTCGGATAGTAAAAACGCACAAGATCCACAGTAGAAGAAATGAGAGAGGCAGATAAAAAATGCACAAACGCCACACGACTGGATCTCTCTGTGTAAATAGCGAACCCGCTCCCACACACCTCACCAATAGCCCACCCAGTCTTCAACCATTCTAATTGTTCAATGCTACTATATACTACACAGAAAAATATAATTAATTTTAACAAGCACCTAAAATATCCCCTCGTTTAGATCCAAGCTAAAGGAGGCGAAAACAACGAAATTGTTTGCAACTTTTCATGTGCCATACAACAATATTGGCAATCTTTCATACAACAGGCTGGATTCAGGCGTTATCTGGCTTAAATTTACATGAAATATCCCACTATTCTCTGGCAAATCTAGCATTCCCTTTATGTGCATTAGATAACGCAGAAAATTCAATGTTTCTTTTTATCTGTGTACATTCGTAATTAATGGCACACGCGCAACTGTCAAAAGCACGAAGCCTTTGTTGACACAGAAAGAACATTCGTACATTGTACGATAACAGTACAAAGAGCTACGAATATTTGGTCACAAATTAAGAAGAAACGTGGCTCTGGTGGTTGCATGAAAGACTGACAGATCTACTTTATCGACTCAAAATGTAATTGACAAAAAAGCGCAACCACGTGGAGTTGTTCAGCGTTTTTTTTAATGTTTCTGACATGGGCTTCGAACCTGAATATTTGGAAAGTGCTGATCCTGAATTCGTGGTTGATAACACTAGGCCACGCTGACTGGTGAGATCGTGTGTGATTAATAAGCATGAAGTTATAGCTCTCGACAGCGCTTTAATTTTTTTTTTCGGGTTAGATAAATTATTCCCGCCCATGCTAGCAGAAACACGATCAAGCATGAGTACGGTATAAAAGCGAAACAGCGATTGGCTGGTCATCACGAAGTTCATTTTGTGCATTTTACAAAAAGGTGTAATGATAGCATTTCACCAGATAAAAAGCATTATGAATGTTTCATGCAATATACGATACATTTGTTCTATGTACAAAATCCATGTTTACGAAATGCCTGAAAGCTACTTTACGAAAATAAATTTTCAGTGAAGAGGAGCAGCGTATCCAAATTTTGCACGCGCAGAAACAAAATCCAAACTATTCCCATACCTACATGGCAAATTCACTCAATATTTCCAAATCAACCATGACAAATGTTATAAAAGTGTTTGGAGTACGTCTGGCGACTGCCAAGAAGCCGGGATCAAAAGGAAACCCGAAACCAGGAAGTTGCAGCGACTGAGATCAGAGATATCGGAAGTAACTTCGAAAAGTCACAAACAACAGTGCAAAGAGCAAAGAATCGAACGGAACTGTCAACATATTAGGCCAGAGGAAGAACACGTCAGTTGTACATGAGTTTGTTGACCAAGTTCGATTGCGTCGTAATGGACGATGAAATGTTCGTTATGGCTGATTTCAAGCAGTTGACAGTTCAAGTGTTTTATACGGCTACCGGAAAAGAAACGGTTCAAGATAAGCTTTAGCAGAAAAAAATGTCAAAGTTCCCAAAAATAAAAAGGTTTGACAGGTGATTTGCACCAGTGCGCTGCATTGTGAAAATTTCATGACATCTGCCACTGTCAACCAAGATATGTATGTAAAGGTATGCTTGCGAAAACCACTTCTTGCCTTTCTTGAAGAAACATTGTTGATCCGTGCTGTTTTGGCCAGACCTCGCATAAATGGCTCAGGAATGACATACCACCATTAGTGTACAAATCGTACTCAAGGAGAAAAACCCTCCAAACTCGCCGGAAATCTGACTTATTGAAGAATATTAGGCAATCGTAAAGAGAAACCTGAAAAGAACTCGAAAAATGTATGGAAGTGAAAAACAATTTAAGGTACATTGGCGTTCAACATCAAATAAGGTGGATATAACAGCGGTGCACAACTTGATTGGAGGTGTGAAACGTAAAGCCCGACAGTCCGCATTCGATAAATCGGAAGCCTAATCAAATAAATGTCCTGTGTTTTGTAGACGATCAACTTAAAAAAGAATGGCTGACATCAAGTTTTTTCATGTTTTACCGGCCCTAGCTCATGAAAAACCAACACTCGATTTCGCTTCGCGTTGAGCGCTAGAACTCTTCTCTTGAACCCAAGTGCACTGTTAATTTGCAGAAAAATCAGGAGAACTAAATCGAATAAATTTTGCTTTGATCGGATGCCATGAAGTTGTCCAT
>JASCZW010019556.1:0-13580 GCA_034211315.2 Aedes japonicus
AACGTTTTATTTTTCAAATTGATCGTTCACACAACAGTGAACTGGCAATGGAAAAAAAATGACATGACATATTTGTTCATTTTTAATTTAATGTCGCTTCGAACTTTGATGGTTTCCGGTTGATTACTGCATGAATGTGACGTTTATCGAATGGTATCTACTTCTAAGAATGGGTACTGATAGGGACTGTTCATAAACCACGTAGACCGAAATTTGACACTTTCAAACCCCCAGTTTCGTAGACTTTTTCCAAACACACCCCCCTCAAAGTCTACGTGGACTTTATCAAATACATTTTTTTTTAATTTATGGAAAATGTTCTACAATAGGTGGCTGTGGTGGTTTGAGGAAGGGTTTAGGACATAAAACTCCAACAATCTTACTCTAATTACTTCGCAATGGGATGTTAGGCAAAGGGTGACGTCCTTGGTTTGAGTACCGCAGTACCCATGCCCTTTCACTCAATTTTCAAACATCTGTTCTATTTCCAAGCTACCGTACACTGACGCAACTTTCAACACTTTCAACTCACATCTTTCATTCTATCAAAAACATTACTGTCCACTCTTGGTGCCTCAGTTATTCATTTTGCATTTTGTTTGATAAAAATATTGCATAAATAAAAAATAACAACCATCAACTATGCATATGCTAAAGATGCCCACACTATGGCTGCTTAAACCAATAACTAAAGTTCATCAGAGGAAGTTTCTGGTGGAATTGTTTCTTGGATGTCATGTCCAATGATTTTGACAAAACGGGAGAATTGCCGTAGCACTGTTCTCGTCAACCTTACAAAGAATTTCTTCCTGTCGTTGCAACAGAATCTTGAGCGGCATTATTTTTTTCGACGAAATATCTGCCTTGTGGATGGTTTTGCGTTGATCTGCGTTCACTTTTGTCGCAAAATGCAGTCCACAATAAAAGCATATGCGGCTATTTTTGTTTTCACTTTAAATATCAAGTTCAGTTTATCTTCTTTGAAAGTTTTTCAAAGCAAATTGACGTCGTCCCAGACCTCTTAATGTATTTTCTATTTTGTCCCACATGCGCTAAAACTCTCTACTAAATGTTTGTCAAATGGGAGCAAGTTAACTATCAACGATCATCTCTTTCACGTATAAATAAAAATACTCAATGTCCTAGTAGCACACTTGTTGCAAATAAGTCAAAGTAACTGCAATGTAACTCAATTAAGTCACAATCTATTTTCTGCAACCAATTATGACAGAGATGTGTTACTTGGGTGGTTGACATCATAAACTTACTATTGAGTTGGTACCATGCATTCGATCTATTGATGTTGTAAAAAACGAATAAAGAAACACAACCAACACGCTCAAATTACTGTCTCTTGTTATCCCTTTTTTTCTCTCGAAAATATAATTAGAGACAGTAATTTTAGCGTGTAGCATTAAACCCCGTTCAGATTGCAACCTACATTACAATCTTGATAATAAATGCCACGCAAATAATTTTTGGTGAAAACTAAAGCCTGTCAACGTTAATTTCGGACACTTTTGTTTCTGTGTAGATTTTGAATTATTTCACGGATCGCTAAAACATTTCATTTATGTGACAGTTGAAACCCTCCACTTTATTTCGTGGTACAACATGTTTACATTCACATTCAGTAAAATGGCGTCGAATCAAGTGGACACGCATTTTTTACGAACGGCGGTGAAATATGAATTTATCTATACATTAATTGTTATTTTATATATTCTCCGTGCGAGGAGTAACGATTATGATGTTGAAGGAGATGTTCGCTCATCACCATGAGGCACCAAGAGTGAACAACAATGTTTTTGGCTAGAATTGAAAGATATGAAGAGAAAGTTTTTGATAGTTCCGCTAGTGTGCGGCAGGCTCGGAAACATAGCAGATGTTTTAGGAAAATTGAGCGAAAAGGGCATGTGTACAGTGGTACTCGAACCAACGACATTTTTGCCTAACATCCCACTGCGGGGTAGGTTAAAGCACGGACTAAGTCCGCCACTTCAACAGGCAAAAATGTCCGGTTGGAAGACGCTCATGTACCACTGTGGCTTGTATAGTTATTCTAGCGATCTATTGTGTGCACTCTGTTTACTGATGCGCACATGGGAGAGGAACTCTCTCCTTTTTTGGGTTTGTTTTGATTCGCACCGACTGACCGACCGACTCCCATGTGCGCATCAGTAAACAGAGTGCACACAATAGATCGCTAGAATAACTATACAAGCCACAGTGGTACATGAGCGTCTTCCAACCGGACATTTTTGCCTGTTGAAGTGGCGGACTTAGTCCGTGCTTCAACCTACCCCGCAGTGGGATGTTAGGCAAAAATGTCGTTGGTTCGAGTACCACTGTACACATGCCCTTTTCGCTCAATTTTCCTAAAACATCTGCTATGTTTCCGAGCCTGCCGCACACTAGCGGAACTATCAAAAACTTTCTCTTCATATCTTTCAATTCTAGCCAAAAACATTGTTGTTCACTCTTGGTGCCTCATGGTGATGAGCGAACATCTCCTTCAACATCATGAATTTATCGGTATGCGATACTGCCAAGCAACTAAAATTCCCAAAAGTACCGTGTTATGTGTTTGCAAATCATTTTGTCAGCACTTGACTGTGGATCAGAAGGATGGAAGTGGAACAAATCGAAAAGTATGCTCCCGATCAATGGACAAGAAGGTGATAGCCATTATTGAGAGAAATCCTAATCTTTCTGTGCGAAATGTAGCGGGAAGTCAAAATCATACGTACAAAAGGTGAAGCATGAGCAAGAAATGAAGCCGTACAAAGTGAAAAAGGTGCTCAACTGTGATGACATGCAAAATTTCACTGCAAAAAGTCGTGCTAAGGTGCTTGACACAAATTTTTCGCAAACATTTTTATGTATCAAAATGGACGACGAAACATACGTACTCGAAGACTTTAAATAGCTTCAGGGTCTGGCTTTTTAAACCGCAATGCAAACGAACGTCATTGTCAAGCATTTCCGGACAAAGAAAGTGTCCAAATTCTCGAAGTATATGATTTGGCAGGCCATATATAGTTGTGGTTGAAAATCTAAAAGTTTCGTCTCTACCGACACTATCAATAAGGATGTGTACGAAAAAGAATGTCTGCAAAAGTGGTTCCTATTGTTTATCAGAAACCACGACTCTCCAGTATGTTTTGTCACTATGCGAAATCCGTCCTGGAATAGTATAAAGCACAAGAGGTCAAATACGTGCCAAAAACAGCCAATCCACCAAACTGTCCTGAACTTCGCCCAATACTGGGCTCTAGTTAAGCAGAAACTCTTCGAAACTAAGAAGAAAGTAAAATGCACCGATGATTTCAAGAGAAGACGGAAAACCGTCACGGCGGGCGTTTCCGAGGATACGTAAGGAACCTGTTCGCGGGTGTACCACAGGAAGTTCGAGAATTTATCAGAAAGAAGGATTAACATCTTAATCAACTGTTTCTAATGTAGATATAAATCTATTATTGTGAAATAAACAATCGTTATTTTTGAATATTGTGTAAATTTTGTTTTGCTACTATTATTTTGGTGTCCGAAATTTAACGTAGACAGTCTTTAGATGTATAGATGCTAAAATGAAAATAGTCCATACCACGTAATAAAGGTTGTAGTGTGAACGGGATGTTATGCTCCATTATTTAATTAGCTGCTATATTACACTGATTTGATGTATTGATTCAATTTTTACAAAGTTCATGGCTCGAAACTGTGCGCAGTGCATCTCTGAGCAAATTCATTGGACTGGAACATGTTAGCAATCCAGGACTAGAAAACCAAGACTCATAGAATAAATAAATTTAATTTAGTACGAAATCAGTAAAATTTGTACGTTTATTCGTTTCATTAGTATGTTGAAAATAAACATAATATGATTTTAATTTCAAACATCGATGTCACTTCCCATGTAGCATACTACGACCCTTATTAGTTGTAGTGACTTGATTATGACTTAGCAAGTCATATTTATGATATCGCAACCGAATGGCAACATTGTGCTACTAGGGTTGGTTTTAAACATAGAATATGTTAAAAAGAAAGCAAGTTTATGTTTGCGGCCAAAATAAACTAATTTTATGTTTGGATTAACCTGGAATATGTTTTCTATGACGGTATTTTTCTCTGCGTGGATGAATATCCGTTTTGTAGAGAGAAAAAAAAGGTCTACGTAGACTTTTGTTATATCCCCCCCTCCCCCATCGTAGACAAACGTAGACTTTTCGAAACCCCTCCCCCCCTCTTTATTGTCTACGTGGTTTATGAACAGCCCCATATCTCGTATGCATAAATGAACAAACAAATGGATTTTTAACATACAATCAAACGTATTTTTTAAACTGCTTGAAACTTGTGTTTGTTATTTTGGCAGGATCAAGAAGGTGACATTTTATCCTCCCGTTGAGCTGTATTTCATTTATCGCTTGCATTAAAAAAAAACCCGAATTAATCCACCGATGGTGAGACTGAACCTTTCTTACACTTCACTCCAATTACGAACTCGAATGTGGCAATTTTTTACATCGTCCTGGATACATTTTTTCATCAGATATTCCAGGACGTTCCGTATGTCATATTTTCAGTTTTTAAAATAAACTATTTGACAATACTAAGCGTCAATTTAACGAAATGGAATTAAGATGCAAAATAAGTTCATTTTCCTTGAAAATTGTGCAGTTATAATAAATGTAGACTTTGCGTAATTTTAGCATACACCCGTTGCAGTTCAAAACCAGACAAGACTACTCGGGTCAATCGGCCTTGCTCTTATTCTATAGAGACTATAGTGTGGCAGCTAGTCCACTGTATGGTGTCGTATAACGCACCAGATGCGACAACATAGAATGCAAGCAGGATCGATTAATGTGAGTTGCGTTTTCCGGTTTTGAACTGCAACGAGTATGTTTCCATCACACACACACACACACACACACACACACACACACACACACACACACACACACACACACACACACACACACACACACACACACACACACACACACACACACACACACACACACACACACACACACACACACAACTACTCCACGTTGGCTTGAATATCGGCTCCATATAATACCTTAGGAACGACGAAACCCCAGGAGAAAGCGAATGCGTGCGCTAGAGGAGGCCTACTGAGATCCCCAGCGCGTAAAACTGTGGGATCTGGCGTGTCCGACACTTGCGGAAGTGCCACGGCATCGGAAGCAGATGCCACCAAGGCATGGTCATGGATGGGCGAGGACTCATCAGGGCCATGGATAGGATGCGGGAAACCCTTCCTTAAGTGATGGAGGTGTCCGAGCAGCTGGATGCGATTATTGACTTTGCGTCATCGCGCAACAACACTGATATGGACCTGAAATTGAGCCTCCTTAGGCTATGCATGACAGTGCAGGCTGCATGCAAGGAGAGGGAAGAGCTGGAAGCCAAGTTTCTAGCTGAGCAAAGTGCCAAAGAGTTGGCACGGCTAGCAGCCATGGAAAGGGCGAGGGAGATAGCCTCGAAGCAGACCCAGACGGAAGAGTCCGTCTTGGTCGGAGATTACACCCTATCTACCATGGGGGTAGGGACATCCAAGCAGGTTAGACGCTACCCAAGCAACACATCTCTGTCATAATTGGTTGCAGAAACTTGATTGTGACTTAATTGAGTCACATTGCAGTTACTTTGACTTATTTGCAACAAGTGTGCTACTAGGGTAGTGCTAAGAGGGGGACGAGTAACGACTCTAAGCGTGGCAGGGATAGCCACTGGACTAAGATCCGAAAAAAGGAGAACAAAATCAAAAAACAATAAAATTGAAAAGCGACAGGTAACCACGGAGAGGCCCTCATCGTCAAGACCGAGGCGTCGAAGTACTCGGAGGTCTTGAAAGCGATGCGCGGGGACGCTAAATTAACGAGCCTAGGCGCCGATGTGCGAAGTATACGCTGTACCCTAGCAGTGGGCGATCTCGATCCGTTTTTTGCTGGATCGATTTGTTGGGCTCGATTAATCGATATTTTGAATCGATCCTATACTGTTCGATTTTTAACTGAATCGATTTTTTAGTGGGAGAATCGACTTTCAAACTCCAGAATCAGGTTTCAAGAAACATTGGTAATGATCCATTGGAAATTTGGGAAATTATAAAAAGTGAGTACCCGCATGCGTACCGGATTGCGCGTGACTATTTTTCTCGAATGATTACTTCAGTGCCATTTGAAAGGCTTTTCTCGAGAGCGGAAGCTGTTACAGATAAGAGTTATAAGCTAAAAGCTGAGCGCATGGCACGCCAGACGTTCATGAGTTCGCTGGATGAGCACCTATGGTCTCTCTGATGATAATTAATTCACACGAATCTATTTCCTGTAGAGCAATAAAACAAAACATCAAAAAAATATCAGTAAAAATCTTTTACTGATAAATCACATTGCCCTTGGTTGAAGGTATACTAGATTTGAGTCAACTACTTAATAAATCAGCCAAAAGCATACAAATTTGAATTAGCTCTCTGGAAATGTAACAAAATACCTGGAATTGTCAGTGCAACTAATTATAAAAAATACTAATCGATTTTCTTCGAATCGATTCTTCTGTAGTCGATTTGTTCTCGAATCGATTTTTTTCGATTTTGGAAATCGATTCAGAATCGATTTTTGTGTGTAAAATGCCCATTGCTACGTACCCGCACCGGCGAGATGCTCCTGGAGCAAAAAAGTCCACAGAGCTGATGTGCACCGGGAAACCGGATGATAAGCACGTCATGGGGTGGGGGCCAAGTGCCTGTCCGCTAAGGATATTCCAACGAGCCAATCGTTATGCAGGTAACCCAACTAAACCTGAACCATTGTGAGGCTGCCCAGCAGCTGCTGTGTCAGACAGTTCGCGAGTCGGCATCGGATATCGCCATAATTTCTGACCCATACCGCATCCCAGCCGACAAGGGCAACATAATATTAGGCACCGTGTGGAAGGAGAAGCATCCACTCCATTCGTCCGCAGATGGAGGACATCCTTCTCTAACGTAGATACTTCTAAAGAGGCGCTTGAGAGGGAACGAAACTTACGTGAAACCCAGGAACCTTACGGGAATGACTCGTTATAACACTTACACGAGCGTGCGATGCATTGCGAGGGAAGTTAAACCGAGGAATGGAAGCTCGTCGGTGTATTGGTGGACGGAGTCGATCGCCGACTTCCGAAGAACATTCCTCCACGCGAGACGAAGAATGCAAAGAGCGCGGTCAGACGCCGATAGAATCAAGCGTAGGGGGGCGCCAGTCTCCGCGAAGGCCGCAATAAAGAGGGAGGCAAAGGCCAGCAAGCAAGCCTGCTTTGATGGCCTGTGTCAGAAGGCCAATACAAATCCGTGATGTGACGCCTATCGGGAAGTAATGGCCAAAAACCAGAGGAACTGCGGCTCCAACCGAGCAATCACCAAAGCTGCTGTAGGTGTTCGTTGGGGGACTCTTTCCGAACCAGTATCACAGACCTTAACGCTGACATGCTCCAGGTACTGTGATATCTCGTAAATCAATTGAAGACTATCACTGCTTGATGGTTAAAACGATTCAGCTTAGATTTATTCATCAATAATAATTCTACAGTTTTTCCTACGGGAGGTACTTGGAGTCATACATAGTCATTATGTAAACGATCACCAATCGTGATCGTTATTGGTAGGAGAGAGCATGATAAGAGAGAGATAAGATGAGAGAATATGGAGAAGGCGAGTAACGACTTATGCTGACGACAACGCGACAGATGTTCCTTTGCAAGGAACGAACGCCTGACAACGGATGTGCAATTGCATAAGCGCAATATGATCAGGAGTACTAGAAGTCACCGAATCGCTCTGTGCACGAATTGCATTTGTTGCAAAAGTTGTTCGAAGGCTTGGGAATAATATGTTTCTCACGATGCGGTGCTACTGGTATGATTTATTTGAGTTGGTTACTACCTGTGATTTATTGACATGTGAGATGCACACGTCACAACGCTGTCATAGTGACGTAAGGGTGGGTGGCTCAGCCGAATACCCGTGATCACGTTGGCATTGACAATGGCACAACGGGGGCCGACAACGAGGTGACTGTGACGAACGAAGAACTCAAAGCGCCGGGACCGGATGGTATTCTGAACCTGACTATCTTGCTGGATTCCGAAATGTTTAGAGTGGCGGTGTCTGAACAAGGGCGCCTTTCCGGATGCCTGGAAAATTCAGACCCTAGTGTTGCTACCAAAGACAGGGAAGCCACCAAGGGATCCACCGGCATATAAACCTATATGGCTGTTGGACACATCGGGTAAGGTGCAAGAGAGGATAATCCTCAACAAACTGACAAAATTCACGGAGGGTATATGTATGTCTAACAACCAGTTTGGCTTCCGTAAAGGGAAGTCGACGGTGGATGCCATTCCGGTCATCACCAAGACGGTCCTAGTGGCAATCCAGCGCAAAAGGTGAGGAGTCCGTTATTGTGCAGTGGTCACCCTTGATGTGAGAAAATCGGTCAATAGTGCCAGTTGGGTGGCTATCGTCGACTCGCTCCAACGCCTTCAGGTTTCTGTGTATCTGTATGTACAAGATTCTGGGAAGTTACTTCCAGAATCGCGTACTGGTGTACAATACTGAGATAGGTCAAAAACGTGTTCAGATCCCCGCAGGCGTCCCACAACCCTAGAAGCACACTTGTTGCAAATCGGTTGAAGTAACTTCAATGTGACTCATTTAGATCCCAACCAAGTTGCAGCAACTAATTATGACAGTTTCGTGTTGCTTGGGATGGTTCGATCCTGGGTCCGGTATTATGGAACACGATGCACGATGAGGTACTACGGCTTGAGTTCCCGAACGGGGTGAAGATAGTCGGGTTCGCGGACGAGATCACCCTAGAGATATGTGGTGAATCCATTGAAGAGGTGAAGCTAATGGCCTCACACACCATTAGAATGGTGGAGAGATGGATTAGCTCCAGAAAACTGAAGCTATTTCATCATAAGACTGAGGTCACGGTTCTTAACAACTGAAAATGGGAGCAATATGCGACGATTAGTGCAGGTAACTGCGCAATTGAATCGAGGAGGTCTTTGAGGTACTTGGGAGTCATGACCGTCAATATGCTGTCCTTTATCAGCCACGTCAATTACGCCTGCAAAAAAACCTCTATGGCTATATCGGCATTATGCCGGATGGTCGAATAACTCGGCGGTGCAAGGGAGTAAGCGTAAACTCCTGGCCAGTGTCGCCCTGTCATACAAGGTAGAGAGTACGCACAGGCTTATGTGCCTAAGAGTGGTTAGCACATACCGAACGGTATCACGCGACGCGGTATGCGTCCTAGCGGGGATGATGCCACTAGGCATCGTCATAAAAGTGGTCGCAGGTCGCAGGGACCACCTAACAACTTAAGCCCTAAGTAGTTAGACATAGTGGGTGCTTAACAAGCACAATAGCCCCCTCACCGAAGTAATACCGAAAGGTGGTTCCGGGGAGGGCCCTTGGTTTGAGGCGAGGGTGGGTTTTTAGTGGATCTAAGAGTTGGCACCCTCATCCCCACACCCTGAATTCTTTAGGAGTCTTGTTGCCGAAAACATATATTTCTTTTGTGGGGTTAATATTTGAATACTGCAGTGTGGTTTGATCACCTCAAAAAACACGATGAATTGTTACTATACGCAGAATTTCCCCTCCCTTCATATGAATTACGTTGCTTGTTGATCAACATTCAATCATTGAAAGAGCCTCGAGATTATGGTATAGTCTCATATGTCAACAACATCGTTTCGCAACGAATAGATTCAACTGAATTATTGTCAAAATCGTCATCGGTAATACAAATAAATTGACTGAATCTGTTCAGAATCGTGTCCCGCATATGGAACGCCACTTGTCACATTCAAAACACATTCAAAAGCATTGTTGAACAGCAAACAAGACCCTAGCAGCACACTTGTTGACAAAGCACTCTGCGGGATTCAGAATGAAGCTGCGAATGTTTTTCAGAGAGTCTGAAAATGCGGATTTGTCCGTTTGCCATACAAAAGATACAAAAGGACTGCATCACGTGGAGGCGAACTACCTTACAGATCCAAAGAATGAAAGACCAATACACCTTTGATGCCTTCCAAAAAATGCTACGTACGGTCTACTGCAAAGGGCAGATGGAAAGTAGATCGTGAACAAGGCGAATGAAGCACGTATTTCAGAAATTACTGATTTCCCATTGTTCACACCATCAAAATTGGCCGACTACGATGACCTGGGCTCGCCGTTAGGATGTCAGACTACATCTCGCTGAAAATATTTCTCTGGATCAATCCAACTAGCACAAGGCACGGAAGGCGGTTCGATCAAGTGGAAAGTGACCTTCGGACTCTTCTTAAACTGCGAGGCTGGCGAAGTGCCGCCATGGACCAAGTGATTCAAGTACGGGACCCAGGGTTAAGCTTTACTGGTAAGGTAAAGAGCCAAAAAAAATCACTATCAAGAAACTTCAATGCCGCTTTAATAAATTTCACACTTTTAGATATTATAATGTAGCTTCTGAATCGAAGTATCGTACCAAATGATAATTAATTTTCCAGCCGTGGATCAGTTTGGCATTTGCAGTTTGCAATAAGTTCCACAAGTCTGTATTAAGATTCGAACTCTCACTTCGTGGCATTCGCCTGAACAACGATTGGCGCCGCTCAACGCTTGACCACGAAGCTCATAATGTTAAATTGTTAAATTCACAACGCTGAAATTACAGATAAATTTTAGCTTTTTCGGCACAACGGGTCAACAATGGGCACTATGGCAAATGCGACTTTACTTACGTCTGCTTTGGCTTTCTTCAAGCTTTCGTTAGAGTTTCATCCAAGCCCTTTTAAGCTTCAATCCTACAATTATCGAAAAGGTTCAACATCTAATTTTCATATAAATTCAAAATTTGATATATTATTGAATTTCTATGAGCATGATTGAATCAACGGTACTGAAAAGACCTCTTTTTTCAAAACAAAAGCTTCCGGACTATTGAGGTGACCAACCCACCAGTGCATCCAAATGAACCAAATCAATGGATCATTTCGGTAGAGCGTTTTACCATAATTTAGATGTTCCGGTGCAAACTGCATGGGAAACTGGACCTCCCATCACTTCTGCTGCCATTGTGCAACTCCCCATCCTCTCCCGTCGAAACCAGTTAACTATATAATATGGTGGATATTTAATACTGGATTCGATCCCAATTTCCATGGCAAAAGAAAAACAAAAACAACCTCGGCCAAAACCAGCTCTCGTTCCCTAGATATTATATAAGTCAGCCCACTTCGATCGACCCTGGAAGGCAAGCAACATGTTTGAACCAAAAATAGAAACACATATCCTCTCGCTTGGCACGCACCGCCGCCTACCTCGATCCATCCAGTACCCCGCCGGTGGGTAGAAAACGGGACCTGAAGCTATTTTCTTTCGGCGAGATCCCGATTCGGTCCGGTTTGACCGATGGCGATGGCGATTCTAGTGAGTGACCGCCGGCGAGTGAAAGAAAAACAATACCCTAATGGACTCGCTCGGAGAAAGCTTCGCACTTCGACTTCTTTGTAGCAAAACTATTGCCGGTGCCGATAATTGGCTGGCTTAAAATAAGATCGATTTGTCTATTTTTAATTTCAATTCGAGTGGCGTGCTGCAGCCTCTGACGAGAGAGTGAGAAAAGAAAAAAATGACGCACAACATTGTGAAAAAAAAACATACAAAATCCAAGCCAGCCAACTTGATCGCCGATCGCAAAGATGTTGAGTTGTTCCAGGATAGATTGTTAAAAGCAATTTGATCTTCGAATATTTCCGTGAAACTTTGTATGTATCGTAGCAAGTCAAGTCGGATCGATCGGTCATTCGACATGGAAGAGCCCGATGGAAGAAAGCACCGAAAGAGTAAATTGCTGCGCACTGCGTGCTTTCCCTCCAGGTTCCCGGGTCTTCGGGCTTCGTGTGTATTTTTGTCTCCTTTCGCGCCGCGGTGCGGAAATTTGAAGCTGCACAAAAAATTGCATATTTTCGTCGGTGATGTTTATTGTGATTTAATTTTATCACGTTAAAATAATGTCCATAATAACTTGATGACTTCAAATCGGGTTCGAGGCAATCTTACATGAGCGCACCGTGTTCCTTCCATTCCATTTCGTCAAACTTTCGGTGCTTCGCTGTGCACTTTTTCCCCATTTCTTCTTCCTCCCGTGAAGTGCTTGTTCTTGCCTCTCGCTCGTCTCACCTGCTCGCAATTTGTGAAACCTTGCTCCTGCGGCGGTCCATCATCGGTCGGTCGCTTCTCGTCGTCGCCGTCGTCGTCGTCTTCGGGCAGTTACTTTCGCGACGCGAAACTAATAAAAACATAGTTAACTGTAAATTTTCTTTTCATGGAGCTCTCTTTCGCTCTGTGCGCGTTGTTCTTAAATGACCGTGCGGCTGGGCAGGAGCCCTCCTCGGATCGGTCGTGTCTCCTGCCTAGTTGAAACCGATGCCAGTGCGTCGTCGCCTATCGTCTTAATGATCATCGTCGCTTGCCCGAAGAGCCAGACCCGGCCAGGCCAGCACATAATCTCGATCAAAGGCTGGTAGCAAACCTTCGGAGTTTATAGACATCTTCCGGTCCGGCGATGATTGATCCGACAGATTAGAACAGCTTAAGCGTGTCAGAATCTCGGCTCGTAAACGTTCTTGTTTACGAATCATGGGAATCGTTTCCTGTTGGACCCGCTCTGTTTTGATGGTCGAGCATGAATGGTGAAATTTTCATAAAAATGACAGTTTATGGTTCACTCGGGTGAATTTGCATGTCAATGGAGCGAAACAGGAACTTTGGTCAAAAATTATGGTGAGAAGTTTTTTTTGTTGTTGCCAAACGGGACTTTTTACGGGATAAGCTTGCCCTAATCGAGTTGGTAGATAGTAAATGAGGTTATTAGCAGAAGCATAAGAAAGTTCAAAGAACAGAGGAAATCACACACAAATAACCCGATGCGACTACTGACTGATGACATTTCCTTTCTCATGGAATATTAAATTATTTAATATTAAACAAATGATTGGATGTGACCGAGAATTGATCTTCGATAACAGTCGATCGATCAATTTTTGATGGGATTAGCGCAAGCCATGGAAAACTTGCTTTGGTTAATATACAAATATATACAAATCATACACAAATACACAATCATACAAAGCAAAAATAGCACCCGGCATCGAAAGTTCTTTACTATAAACTATGAAAAGGCACATTTAGAACACTCAGTTGAGAGGAAGCAATAGGCTTGAAATGCTAAGGGCATCTTTCAACGGTGGTCCAAATCGGGGTTTGATTTATTATTTTAGTCCAAACGCAATAACATCGCTGCACTGGTGTTGTAAATTTGGTTTTATACCGGTTCTGACTTGTATCATTTCAAATCTGGTATAGGGTTTGATCTATTCTTGCAGCTATTTAGAACAAGAAAAATACCGTTCTTAAACACTACACGCTCCTTGATGATACCAGTGAATGAGTAAAATTTTAGCATTTACTAAACAAAAATTCAACTTTATTGCGTATATTT